>JAVRXN010000009.1:87084141-87282603 GCA_033556935.1 Timema podura
GACTAATTTTATTTTGTGGCACACTGTTTTGTTTTGGGTACTCGCCACGGCAGCATAAAGTGGATTACGCACCCAGTCCAACAGTTGTAAGGTAAATCAAAACTAGGAAAGTAAAGACTAATTTTTTTCTTCAAGTAACCTCAAATTTTTCAAGATTAAAAGTTGAAGTTATTTTTCTGTACCCGCTTGTTTAGCATTTGGAAACATTTCTTTCAAACAATTAATAATTATTTGCGTAGGCCATATAGTTTTTTTATTTTGTCAGTTGTATTTAAAATATTATTAAGTACAAATTAGTGAGAAATTCGGACGACGCACTGCTGCCAAACGTACTAACTTAATTCGTGTTCTTATTGAACAGACTCGCCTCGGTGGCGTAGTTGGCTAACACGCTAGTCGTGTTGAGCTCGACCGCCGAGGACGGAGAGATCGAGGTTCGAATCTCGGTCGGGTGAACTGTGGGTGGTTTTTCCTAAATGGTTTCCCACTCTCCCTCCACGCAAATGTGGGTTCACTTCCTCTTAAATTCAACCCTCCCAATTCATAATCCATTAGTAGTTAGTACTTAAGCGTATAACCCGAACGGGTAGTAAGACGCGGTGCTAAATATTATTATTATTATTATTAATTTATTATTGAACAGCCACGTGTGGGGCACACTGGGCTGATGGCCGTGCGGATCACCTAATTCTCCGCCGCGGCACACCGTTGGCCGTCCACTGCTCCAAAGCCGGGGGTCCCTTGGCCCACTCTTGCACGTAGCTCTCTTCTCAGGGCGGTAGCTGAGTGGATTGTGTGTTGCTTGTTCGTCGAGGAACAAAAGAGCGTTGGTGAACAATATCAATGCATCACTATACTTCATGACTCAAAAGTAAGGGAAACCAGAGGGAGTGAAGTGAATCACACACACACACACAAAAGAAGACTTCTCACACACACGCACACAAAAAAAAAGATGACTTAAATAACGTCGCCTATAGGGTATTGTGTTTTATCTTTCCTCTACACAGATGAACATCAGACTCTTGACTGAATAGCGTAGAGAGATAGGCCTCCCTGCTTTTAGCTTGGAGTGTCTTGAACAACATCGCTGGAACAGTGGATAGAGAGGGGAGGAGAGGGGATATATATTGCGTAGGCGTCACAATTTGTCACATTTTTATAACAGTCGTCAGCGGCGAAGAAAAAAGATGGGAAAAAAAAAATTAAGTTTTAAATGAAATTACTTTTATAGCATTGTTTAAAAAGAGCGAAGTTGGAAACATTTTGGAAGCCAAATACACAATAAATACAACCCAATTTTTACATAATTAGTTTTTAATAAATACAAAATAATTTTTATGGGTAGTGATAATATCTAATAAAAGTTAAAAGTGCAAATCACATGACTTGACTTAGATGTATACATGAAGGTTTTTTTATCACCGCGTTTTACTACCTGTTCAGGTTAATTACGCTAATGGTTTTAGGTATTAAAAAAGCTATAGTTAGAGGAAGAGTACCCACATTTTCGTGGTGGTAGGGTGGAAAACCACTTTGAAAAAACCACCTTCGGTACACCCGACTGAGATTCGAGCCTCGATCTCCCTGTCATCGGCAGTCTAGTGTGAAATTAGCGCGTTAGACAATGTGGCCACCAAAGCGGGTAACCCCTGATTATTTTTCCACGTAGTGTTTAACATTAAGGGTGTTGTACAATTAAAAAAGATCTCAATTAAGCTATTATCAATACCTATAAAGTAGCACAAATACAATAATAATGTAGTAGAACTGTATTGATTTTGCCCCTAAAATATGTTTGTATTTATTAAATAGGCCCCCCCGATGAAAATTGGACTTGGCCAAGTTTGTCAATCTAAAGAAACTTTATGTTTACAAGCTAAAGTTTTATAAATGTGTATACAAGGCTTTGGTCTTGTCTAAGAGTGACTAGATTCAGTTTGAAGCAATAGAATGACAAAGGAGGTGAGGAGGATTGCCCATGGCATGTTCTTGGAGGGAAACGTTGCAACATGGATCCCGTCGAATGAGACAAGTTCTCAACATGTATGCGGTGACACAGCCAGGGAGAGGAGTACAGATAGAAGGCAATAGAGGACATTCAAACAAACGCAGATTGCCCTCACTCTGACTGGGTTGTCAGCCGGGAGACAGCTTTGAACTTGGCGAAACCCCCGTAGAGCTTGCTGATAGGAATCCAATTTCCAATCTAAATCGTGAAGAAAGGGAAAATAAAAGGGAATCAAAATGGCAATTACCATCTCGCTTTTCTCTAAATTGTGCACCATTCCATTCTCCACATCAATTTATATCATTGTCTTAAATAAATAGATACTTAGAATTGACCGATATAATCTTTCAACCAGATCTTTATCTAGAATTAGAAAGGTACTTCTCCCTGCACGTGAACAAATAAATCAGTCCACCCGTGATTGGTTTATCGGTCACGCGAATGTTGGGGCTTAAATCTCAGCTGGCCGTATTTAAGTGGTGTTAATGATTTCTTCCTCTCACTCCACGCAAATGTGGGTACATTACCTCTAAATTATAACTTTCTAGTACCTACCCCACCATCTCAAAATTGTAGTAAGGGATCCTTTCCATGAAATGACCCCTTTGGCAAACAATTTTTGAATGCTATAAGTGAAAATTTCTTTTGATAACTTTACTTGAACCCTGCCATAGAAATTTCTATTTAGAAAACCCTCTTGAAACTCTCTCAGTGAAATTCCCCTTTGAGAAGCTCTTGAGTCCTGTCGGTTAAATTCTCCCTTGGGAAGCCCTCTTGAGCCCTGACGGACAAATTCAATTTTGAAAGATCTCCTTGGAACCCTCTTTCAACCTTGTCAGTGAAATTTCCCTTTAGAAACCTTTATTTAATACTGACAGTGGGTAAGGTGTCAGACTTCTGTGCTGGGGGTCCGGGGTTCAATCCTCGGTGCCGGCACAGATTCATCTGATTGCTAAACCCTTCCTTCACCTCTGACAAGATGTGTATTAATCACAACTTGTGAATGTGGTTCGGATTCCACGTTAAACTTTAGGTCCTCCATTTCATCTCACAATCACCCTACATTGCACATTAGCGTAAGTGCGTATAACCCGAACGGGTAGTAAGACGCGGTGCTAATAATAATACTGACAGTGAAATTCCCCCTTAATAAATATCATTTAATCCTGTCAGTGAAATTCCCCTTTAGGGAAACCTCCCTAAAATCCCCACTGAATCTCCACCGAGCGTTTTAATTCAAGCGTCCCCGGTTTGTCGACCATAGTTCCGTCATCATCACCATAGTGCGCTACTCTGCCACAAAATAATTACATCTACACCAACCATTGAACAGTCACGTACAGAACAATCATGTGTGGAGGGGGAGGGATGCTGCAAATCACTTGCATAGGCCTTAGTTGCGCAGTCCATCCATTTCATCCAATCAACGGCACGTAGTTCCTCTCACCTTCCCCCTCCAACCCTCATTTCCCGCGACCAGGATGAAGTGTGTACAGTAGTTTAGGAACACTGGGTGGGAGTTTCTATTTTATTACTAATTTAATTGAAAGTGAAATGTTTAAAATTAAATTAATTTTGAAATAGATTGTATTTGAATTACATGACAGGTTAAAAGCAATGTTTGAAACAAGTTAATTATTATTCACCCACTTTGATGGTTGAATGGTCTAAGTAAGGGATGTGTAAACTTACTCACAGGAGGTCCGAATTAAAAAAAAAAGAAAGTTTGGTGGGCCAAAGATTCTAATTCATTAATTTTTCTTCAAATTTCATTTAAAATAAACGGTACGGTTAACCACACAGATTTTCTTCTCCTTTTATTTTAAAATAGGCATTTACTAAAAACTCGTAAGATTTGTGCGACGAAATAATGAGTCTATACATTGTTGTAGAAACACTACATCAAAGATCATAAATGAAATAATATACTCTGTTACTTACTCTATGGCATTAGGAACTATGAACACTGCTACAGAAAAACTGAGCAAAGAGAAACATCTTTATCCACTAAAAAGCATATTAAGTATCAAATTTATCTTCAAAGATCTGAATTAAAAAGTAGATATATTTGCTTATAGATCGGAAATAATTGGTTTTATACAAATATATTTCAAGTAAAATATTTGTATCTTTAAAAGTAATACAACTTTACAACGATAAGCTTTTTCTTATCTCAAATATTTTCGGAGTAATGATCAAAATTGGAAAATTTCTTTCGCGTAAAGTACCCTCAAAGTCATTTTCATGATAAAATGAGAGTAGCCATCTTGTTTATAATGATAAACAATGTATAAATATGAAATTTAATCAAAATCTTTATAACTACTTTTGAGAAAATCATTTTTTTTTATCTTTTGGTCCTTCAGTAATCCACCCTTAAATTTATGGTTAGATATCTAATTCAAAAACCCTCGGGGGGGGGGGGGAGAGAACCTTATGAAATCCCTAAATACCAAGTTTTAACTCAATTTGGTGAATAGTTTCGGCTCTAACCTAAGCTACAGACATACATACGGACAGACAGACAGATGTCAGGTGAAAACCACGTTTTTGGTTCAGGAGCTAATGAAACGTCGACATTCATCAAAATCCGGAGGTCGATTTTTTTTTTGCAATCACAATACTTTTTCTCCAAGGTGTCTAGATGGGGTAAAAAAATGTTAAACACACATAATAGACTGACATGAATAAGTTTAATACAGTGATAATGTAAAACAATCATAAATATCTTAGTAGCTTAGTATGTTTTTAAGTTCGTTCATAATATTTATATGATGGAGTGCGAGATGAATGAAACTTTGAAGAGGTGATTCTCAAGAGAGAAGACAGAAGCTCATCAGTAAGTCGGTTTATAAGATCACTTTTCCTCATTTTCATAGTTGAAAACAATTGTTCGAATGAAGATGAGGATGCAAAACAATGCTATGCATTTTTTGACATGATTTACCAAGCTTATAAATGTTGATTTTGGCATAGTTTTATAAAAATAAAATTTGGTTGTGTTTATAAAAGCCTAATTTACAACGCAACACATTTAAAATATTTATCCCGCTGGCCAGATTGAACACATCAGGTGGGCCGTAGTTTTCCATTCTTTGGTCTAAGGCATCCTTCTTTCACTAGAGTAAACTGCTGATGAAGGAAAAGATCGGGGTTTGAATCTCGATTAGGTGTAATGAAGGATCACGCTGCACATTCGTAGATAATAATTAATAAACTTTCTTTCACTCCTCTAGATAAATAAACGTTTGACCCCAATAAGAAATGAACCAAGGTATCCAAAAGATATTCTGAAGCACAATCTTTCAAATATTATATCCAAGGTTTGAGATCTTTTGTTTATAGACAGGTATGAAATTAATAAAACAAAAGTTTGCATTTCGTATGATTTTTCTAAACTGTTTTGATGTGGTGATCCATGTGGAAACTTGAGTGATGGTTTGGGCTGAACGCAAGGATCTAGAAAGTCCCAAAAGCTTAGCACTCCCCCTGTTTGTTTTTTTTATTCCCTCAAGCCCCAATATCCCTCCCTGCCTGTCAAAAAGCAGAAGGTAAGCCAGCCAGCGCAGGTGACTTATTGCTCGCGGCTTAGACGAGCCGACCCTGTTTCGCGTATTGATGCTAGTCGGAGGGCCGGAGGGAAATCAAGAAGATTGTCTTGGGGTGGGCGTTCTCGGTTGTTAGATAGCTGTGGGACGGTGGGTGGTGGAGGGTGGGTCGCTGCCATCACCCTCCACCATCCCACGGGACCCGCTTGACGAACTGACCTTCGTCCAGATTGAAAATGGCGACGTCTGAAAACTGGGCTCGATGTATCTGAAGTAAAAAGGTACAGAGTAATATAATATCCTATGTGAGATTTACAAGCACTCTATTTGATTCAAACACACAACTTACAAACTAACTGAAGCATATTTAAATCTAAGTTCTACTATTTAGGTGACAATACATAACTTTACTTGGACACATCTTAAAATAACTTTTTAGTTATGGTCCGAATTAGATAGGAACACTTTTAGTTACAAAGGTTACTAAAACAATTGAATCGATGGTTCCCAAAACCAGTTCAGTCAATTTTTTTAAATTTACAGGAGAGCCCAAAAAACTAGCAATCAAACTTCTTTGAATTTTAAATTTGGTAATTAATTAATTATTCACACTTTGTCTTCGGAGTGACGCGAAACAGGTTTATGTTAAAATTTTACAGAAGTTTAGTAGCAACAGTTTTTGGCTTTCCTGTAAATTAAAAAAAAAAAAGACTGAGTTGATTTTGGGAATGAGCTCTTCAATTTGTCATGCCTTTATACGTCAAGTCGTGTAATCTACAGCTGTCACTTCCGATATATATATATATATATATATATATATATATATATATATATATATATATAATTATATATTATATATCAGTATGGACTAATACTCGTAGATCTACAGTATAGCTAAGTGGTAAGATGCAAGCAGTGTAGCAAGATGTAATAGCAGTGAGGTAGAAGGTTCAAATCTACACGCTTCTATGTCCATTTGCATGCTAGTCGAGTCTAATCACATCTATTAATTAATGGCATCGTGTACCTCACAGACTTTGTCTCTCTTTTATCTGAATTAAAACTAGTAAAGATAAGTGAAATATAATAGACATTGTTATATAAACATAATGGGTAAAAAAAAGACTATCGCATTTCACCAAAGTGCATTAATACCGAAATATTTTATTGGATATGTGCATTTTCAACTCTCCATTTCCCAAAGATCTATTTAAAATAATACATCTACCTTTTATCAGAAAAATATAGTTTTTCTAAAATGTGCATTCAAATTAAAGTTGTTTATTATTAAAAGTGTACCACCCCCTTGTCCTCTCATAGACAAAGGCTGGTGCACAAATTTAAACTGAATGCAAAGGTTAAAAAAAATACAACAAATGATTTTTTCAGTGGAGCCGATAGAACAATATGTGACGAATAGGCCTATCTCTCTGACCTATACATCACTGATTTATCATGAACTCTCCTTTAATATCACAGCTGAATAGACATATAAAAAAATATATCAGGGGAAGAGGACGAGACTATCAAAGAGTTACGACTTATTAACTAATACAAAGAAAAATATTTGAATGAAAATAACATATATTTATTATGAAACATAACAAAATTAGTGAATATATATATTGATATTAGGAATAACAATCATAAGAAAAAAGGGTAAATATATACATAAATTGGGTTAAGCCCACAATAGTAAAGTAGTCAACACAATTGGGTTAAGCCCGCAAAGGTGAAGTAGTCTTCTTGACACGTGTTCCAAAAAACGACTACATGAATACCAAAAAGTTTACAACACGACCCCTATTGGGTCTCTATGGCAATCCGCCATACAGCTAAGTTTAACTCGGCCATTCTTTGGGCAATAGTTCAACAAACAACAAAATGGAATCTTTTTGTAACAAATAATTGGAATATCTCACATTGACTAGGGTATCCTTGCTCTCAAAAATACCTATTGTGCAAAAGGCACAGTCTACAAAACTAAATATAAAACCAGTATGTACAAAAATATACGGCCGGAAGGGCAAATGAGACGCCTCGGCTCTCATAGGCCACACGCAATGCGTGGCCTTGCAAAGTCATATAAAGTTACTTTTGTTTACAGTAAAAAAAATTACTTACTGAGCCAGATGGGCTATTAAACATGATTCCTGTAGTCTATCATTATAAAACATTTAAATTAATCATGGCAAAGACTTGCGTCCTGAGGGGACTTAATTTCTCTTTAAAACACAATACCTAAATTTAGTCCATGATTACATTTTCATTTTTAAGTATATAGTTTTGAAATAACTAATGTGGGTCCAAAAGGGAATTTTGAATTTACAAAGTCCGAAAATAGAATTTATACCTTAATATCATCCTAGTAAATGTCTTTCGACACCGCCGAACCAAGAAGTGAAGTTTAAACTAAACGACACCGGTATATAAATGATTTAATTCTGAGAGGAGGGGAACAAAGGGGGAAAACAGAAAACAGTAGAACACCGATACGGACCAGAGGGAAGGGGTGGTAATTCATGGAGAGGAACAAACTATAAACTTGGAGAAGAGACTCGAACATTCCTTCTTTTCTTTTTACGTGGCCACTTCTACGTCACACATTCCCATGATGCATATGGTGACTCCGTGTCTAGCTCGACACGCCTTTATTCCTGTTAGTTTTCACTCAACACTCCGACGAGGATGTAGTGCTCGTGGGGGGTGGGGGGGGGTGAGGGGTTCGATCGGCCGGTGAGGCAGTCTGCGGTGAATGGGGCATCAGGTGAGTAGATTTTTACAGTCTATTTCTTTTGGTGTCTTGAATAATGTTCATTTGCACAGCTTTATGTTCTGTTGTTGTAACGTTTATCGGCATAAACGTTACAAAAGATCTACATCTTTACGATGATAAGTTATGATTGTATATCAAATAGTTACGGAGGTGTGATCAAAATTGGAAATCTATTACTATTTAAAATACCCTCAAAGTCATTTTCATAGGAAAATTAGATCAAAACCGTTAGTACCGATTTTGAGAAAACCAATTTTTTCTCTTTTCGCACTTAAGTAAACTACCTTCAATTTTAAGTTTTGATAGATAATTCCCCCAGATACCAAGTTTTATCTTGAACAGCAAAATGTTTTGGGCTCTAGTGCGAATAGCATTCATACGGATATACAGTCAGACGGAATAGCAAAAAAAACACCGAACGAGATTCGAACCTCGACCTCTGCGTCATCGGCAGTCTAGTCTTCTGCGTTAGTAGCTCGTTAGTCCACGCGGCCACCGAAGTAGGTGTTGGGATAGTTATTGCTCGGTTTATAGTTATCATGAGCTAAGAATAGCCATAGCGAGTTAAGTAAGCAGCAAAAGTATTAAAAACATCGAATTTTAAAATAATAAAATACCTCTTTCAGTAAGCTGCAGTATTGTAGTTGGAAAAAAAAAATGCGTCTTAGCCACATGAAAGGTTTAAATCCCTGCTCTCAAAGATTCTTTTTTTTTTCAAATAAAATTATTTCCACAGATTACAACAAAACGGCGCACTCTATTATTTCCTCCAACACAATGGGAACTTATCCAAGCTCAGACAATAAGTACATCCAACAACAAAATGTTTCTGGCGGTGATGGAAGAAAATAAAAACGAAATAGACAAGAAGGGGGGGGGGGGGGGGAAGAAAATCCTACAGGTTCATGAGAGAGAATGGATGAAGACAACAAACTACGAGCAACTGGTCGACATCTCTTGCGCT
Source organism: Timema podura (assembly GCA_033556935.1). Taxonomy (NCBI): domain Eukaryota; kingdom Metazoa; phylum Arthropoda; class Insecta; order Phasmatodea; family Timematidae; genus Timema; species Timema podura. Next base: position 87,093,441 of record JAVRXN010000009.1, read on the forward strand.
AGATAGATGGCAGCACGAGTAGTGCGTTGTACACATGCGTCACTCATGCGTGTGTATATGTTTTCAGCTCAGATAAGCCGCGTTTCTGTTGTTTGGCTTTATTCTCCTGTTTTATTTAGGGGAAGAGGGGGATTTCAGGGAGGGGGAGGTAGGTTCTCTCAATAAATTAACGCAAGGAGAAAACGTGACCATTTTTTCTAGTTACTGAGGAAATGAAGTACTGAATTTTGGGCAGGTGACTAAAAATAAAAAGAATATTTCCCCCATTTTTTTTTGTTCGCCTTTTATTTATTTATAACACAAAGCTTGTCAGTGAGAAGGAAAATGAGGGTGGGAGGGGTCAGGAAGAGGGGTAAGTATGGAAAGTAACTGCTTAAACCCATGGAGGTAAATTATAGAGTGAGAAGGAAAGGGTGTGGGGTAGAGATATACAAAAAGCTTCTGTGCGAACGTCTAAAAGTTTATTAAGAAAAGTGGCTGCAATTCATCTTATGACTCTGGGGGTAGTGACACCACCCCTTTTCCCTCTCTCTTTCCACCCCACCCCTATCCTATATCTCTTCACTCCATTGTTTTTGTAAAATAAAGATGGTGGTGCCTCAATGTTTTCGAGATCTATTTAGGTTACCGAATTGTGACGTTTTCCAGTCAATTTTTTTAAAATTATGTTTGACAACAATGTGTTTTTAATTTGCCACTACACCCTACTACCCATCCGGGCTGAACGTGTAAATGCTCATCATTCTAATGTGTTAAGGATGATGAATGTTGAATTTAGAGGAAGTGTAACTACATTTGCGTGAAGGGAGAGTGAAAAATAATTTAGGGAAAACTACCCTTAGTACACTCGACCAACATTCAAACCCCGGCCTCCCCGTTATCGGCAATCCAGTATATTGCTAGAGTGACTCCTTAAACCAGCGTGCAGCAACCTACGGCCCGCGGGCTGGATCCGGCCCATTGATATTATCCGACTCGCTAAAGATTTAGCAAACAAACATTTGTGTTCATTAAACCAAATTAATAACTAGTTACAATATGAGAAATATAAAGTTGAGTCTTTTTTTAACTCGGTTCACCAAACTGGTTTCTAAGCCCATATAATTGTATATAAAAAGTTGCTGACCCCTGTCTTAAGACCATGCAGTCACCAAAGTGGACTGACACCTCGAACTAGACAATCAGCTCTGACGTCAGGGATTTTAAAATATGTGTGACAGAATACCAAAAACAAAAAAATATAATCCTTCCGCTTCAGTGGTCGCGTGGTTTAAGGCGTTACTCTGGCAGTAGACTAGACTGACGATGACGGCAAGATATAGGTTCTAATCTTGGTCAAGTGTACTGAGGTTTTTTTTCCAAAATTGTTTTCCACTCTCCCTCCACGTTAATGCGGGTACACTTTCTATAAATTTAACCTTTCTAATCCATAAAACCATTAGCTTTATTAGTACATAAGTGTATATCCCGAACGGGTAGTAAGATGTGGTGCTAAAAATATCTTATGCAGGTGCAGATTGAGAACACCTACCTTTACTTCAACCACGGAATCTGACGACACATAGAGGTGTATCTATGTTTGCCCCCTCCCCCTTTCACCTCAACATCCCCCAGTACAAATAGAACTTAAAGTAGAACCAGGGATTATGGCGCATCTCGTGAGATGTCGGAAACTGAGGCAAATTCTGCGGTGTAACAACAAAGTTTTAGACTTGCAAATAGCCCCGAGAGCTCCTCCACAAACTTATCATGGCCCTAGCAAATGGCCTTTGTTGTCGCAAGTTTTAACCTCCCCTTTCCCCTTCACTAACCCTTCCCCCCCCCCCTCCAGACCCCGTCTGTACACATACCGCGCGCTACCCTCACACAACACTTCGGGTCCATTCAAACTCCACGGTGCCGGTTTTGCCCACATCCTGGGAATCTATTTAATTCCTTACATAGTTCCAACGGTAGCTCTTGCGTTCAAGACGAAACTGTAACGAATGTATACAACCACCAGAATTTATATACCCACCAGAATTTATCCCCCCACAAGAATGTATTAACTCACCAGAATGTATCTACCTATGCTCTAGAAGAGTAGTCACCAAATGGCGGACCGCGATCCGCATCCGGACCGCAGATACATTGTTAAGGACCTTGACGAGATAGCAATAAACAGAAGAAATGATGCTATTTCGGTGGTGGGTGGGTAGAAATGGAAGGCCAGCAAACATAAATAAGTAAAATAACTAAAAGGAAAGAAAATCACGTTTTTGAATTAGTATAGCCCTATAGGGCTTGAACTTAAGTCACTGTTAAAGTTTTTTCCGGACCGGAAAAGTATGTCGAGTTTTTCAATCGGACCTCGATCAAAAATATTTGGGGACCCTGCTCTAGAATTAAGCTACTGGTTATAATCTATCCACCTGCTATAATTTATCTACCGACTATAATGTATCTACCGGCTATAATTTATCTACCCGCTAAAGTGTATCTACCAACTATAATTTATCTACCTGCTATAACTTATATACCTACCATAATTTATCTACCAACTATAATTTATCTACCCGCTAAAGTGTATCTACCAACTATTATTTATCTACCGGCTATAATTTACCTACCGACTAGAATCTATGTGCTAGCTAGAATGTATCTAGATGTTAGAATGTACCTACTAGCAAGAATGTATCTACCCGTAAAAATCTTAGTGGTCTGTACCGCTGGGAACGTCTTGCCGAATATTTGTTTCATTGTCAGGTATTACGTTTCTATACATCTTATTTTTATTTTTTTCACCACGTCTTGGTATCCTTTCGGGCCGAACGCATAGTGGGTTAGGTATGAGGAAGATAGGATTAGGAGGAAATTCACTATAATTTCGTGGAGGTAGAGTAGGAAGCCATTTAGGAAAAACCACCCTCAGTACACCCGACCAAGATTCGAACCTTGATCTCCCCGTCATTAGTAGTCTAGTCCAACACGAGAGTGGCGCGTTAAACCACGTGGTCACCGAAGCGGGTGATCCTCTATTCATTCCAGTGTTTTCCTATTTCCTTGACATTCACACTCATCATCCTTCTCACACTCACATCTATAAAGGATTAAGTCAGTTGTGGTCAGATGACTGGAGAAAAGGTGCTTAAAAAACTTACTACTTAAAAACCCAGACTTAACGCGAGAATTATATTAAATGCATACATCAATTCTACATTATTTTAACCCGGCTCAGTGGTCGATTGATCTAAAACGTCACTCATCTTAGATTAGACTTCTGATGATGGGGAGATCAGGGTTCGAAATCTTGTCAGTTTACTGAAAGTGGTTTTTCCTAAATGTTTTTCCACTCTCTTTCCATACAAATGTGGTTAGATTACCCAAAAAATTTTCCTTCCCAACTCCTACCCCTATTGGAGTAATTATCATATATGCTTACAACCTGAAAATACATTATTTTACTACCCCACTGATGAAATGAGGGTTATAGGAGGTTTAGGGGGGGGGGGGCTTTAGTTTTCCTTCCCTTTCCACCCTCAGTATATTCCGACCTTTACTTCAGCTACATTGTGCTGTCATAATGAGGGGAAATGGAGGCTGCGTGTAAAACAATCTCTTAGGAAATAAACCAGAGTAGGAAGTTGTAGGTCTGTTGTAACAGCCAGACTTACAAAGAATAGTAAGTAGCAGTGCCAACTTGACTTTTCTCTCACTAGGTCTAGTATATGGGTTTTTTTTTTACAGAGTAGGACAGGCACATTCAGAGCTTTGGCGGGAATATTCTTCACTCGTGTGAGACACGATCGTTGCCGGCGAAGGTCAACTTCAAACCGAAATATACCTGCAGCTATAAAATAGCGTAGAGTTGAGGACAACGGGGTTTCATGGAATCGTGGCAGCTGATTTTCTCATCTCCTACAATTCCACTTGAGATTGACATACACCCGCCAATGACAGGGAAAGTTGCATTTCTTGCGAACCACAAAATCCAATTTCTTAACATCTGCTCTATTTCTTTTCGAACAAGAATATCGTGAATCCTTACGTTGCTCTGCAATGTCAGAATATTCACCACACACAATCTCCAAGCCTTCAAGAAAACTCAAAATAAAGGGTCCTCCACCAATCCATTTTCCTAAGACAACACATTTGGTTTTGAACATAATCTTCTAGGTACCGCCGTTCACGAGATATTCGTGAAAAAAACGAATTTCAAGGTATTTTCAAGGTCACAGCAGTGGAAGCTCACACGGTATTCATGAGGACTTTTAGTATGTTAAACTACACGCCTAAATGAGCATATATATACAAAAGTCCAGCCATTTATAGGTTTTTCGCTATTTTTTCTATAATTCCTGGACTATATACAGTATTTTTGATACTGCTTTGCTCGTTAATAAGATAGGCCTATTGTGATGGTATATAGCTTGATACTGTTCTCTGAAAAATAAGGCCCATAAAAGAAGTCCCATCTCAATACGATGAGTACCTTTTAGCTTACTGGCTACAAACATTCATACAGAGTACAGACAGATAGACACAATCGACTGTACAGACAGATTTAGAGTATGTATAGATAATTCACATTACCAATCCTTACATCGAGTCCAAGTGTATTTGGTTGAATTATATAAAGAGTATGCCATGAACTCTCATTAGTGTATTTGAAAGAGTTGAAGTTTTCAAAGGTTAAGGTTTTTATTAAGTTGTTTACATAGACAGACGTATATTCGTTTTAATCCTTTTGTTTGGTAAAATTTCATTCAACCATAGATTTATGTCAAGTTTTAGTTTAATTCGTGGATATTTTTAAGTATTTTTTTTAACAAGTTAAAACAAAGATCAATTTAAGACAGCTATACTTCATAACTATTTTAAATGCATACAAAGAGTTTTTAATAAAAATTACTTGCATTTAAATGAAGGCACCGGTAGGCAGGCGGATTAGATATCAATGATAAGTCTCTTCTAGTATTGTTTTTCGGGAGAGGAGGAAGTCTGGTTTCGAATCCCAGCCGGGTGTACTGAGAGTGTTTTTTCCATAAATAATTCCTCACTTTCCCTCCACATGAATTTGGATACATTCCCTCCAAATTCTAGCATCCTCATTACTACTTAATTAATATAATTAAATTAATACAGCCTGATCATATAATAAGACCAGGAGAAAAAAATTAGACAGCTAATTAATAATATTTGTTATTTTCTAGATAAAATAAGAATATTCTATGACATAGAAAGTATTTATTTATATTCACCTATAGATGCAAGAATTAATCACCAAAAATAACCGTTTAGTAACTAACATTAATTATATATACATACTTGTCATTGTGTGTATAGATACACCACTCGCTGCAAAATAAACGGTTGGGTCATGAGATTTATTTAGAATTTTTTAAAATTTAATTTTAAATTATACTATAAACATAAACTTTGAAGTGTAAAAACTTGAGATATTATCAGAAAAGTTACTCGGATAAGGAAATGGGTGAGTGATGTAGACCTATTGTGTCATAAAGACTAGAGGTCCCAAGTTGTGGTGACACATTTCGTTCCAAACATTCATCACGGGAATTTTCCCTGTTAAGAATCATTGGAGTTATTATAATTAAATAAATGCCCGTTCTTCGCACGGGATATCGGAACCGAGTGATGACGTCTGGATGAATAGCCGCGTTATCAGCTGAGGGTGGCTGGACAAGTCTTCCCCCTCCTCCAACTCCCAACCACCACACACCGCCCCGGGCCGGGCCCTCTCACTCACACATACACTACAAACACCACAAAATTCAGCAACATATAAACTACAGAGTTCTACCGTCTCTTGGAGTTACATATTAAAATGTAATTACATATTTTAATTAAATTTCTGTATTCATTTTTTCCACCCTTAGAAGCATCTATGGAGTTAAAAATAATTGCTATATTTTTTCGAAGGAATTAATAGAACAAACTTATCGGATCATTTTCCTCTAAACGCTTAAAAATAGTTTATAAAGCAATAATGTTGATTAGGGTAGCTACCCCGATTTCACCCCCTTAATTACAAAACATCAGAATGAAACATCCTTACTTTTCTTAATACTTTCTTAATTACTTATAAGAGATATATACTTATATATAATATATTATGTGTATTAATATATTATAATATATTTATATTATATAGTAGATTACATATTTACATATTATATATATTCATAAATTTCGTTAAAATTGATCCCTGCATATCGACAACAAAGATTCAGACGACATACAGATGAAATTTAAAATGGTCCAGCCATGCTACGCTTGGCTGAAAAGTATTCGCTCTCAGAATAATCTAGAAGTATTGATAACCATATCTACACCTTAATAATAGAAAACCATTGGTAGATCAAACAAAAAAGCTTGGTTTTTAAGTGTAAATATTGCGTGTCCAAACGGGCCCGCGTGTCATAGTTTTCCCTCCCTGCCATGGTATAAGGCGAGAAATCTAAGTGAAAAACAATGTAAAAACTTAATTAATTCTTCATATAAATATGCATATTTATTTTCAAAAATGTCTACCTCAAGCTTTCTGGGAATTTCTTATTTTATGATAAAACTTAGAAGACAATTTTTTTTCTCCGTTATTATTTTTAATCGGATTTTACGCTCTAGCGGAAAACTTGGTTCTTTCTCTCTCTTTTTAAGTCTCGCAAAGCAACCAATGAATAAATATTAACTGCTGTCTTAACAGGGGTATTTAGCTAAATAAATATTTGCATAAATATGGCTCCATTTTTATGTATCTGAAGCAATTCATATTCATTGATTAAATACATTAAATACGGTTAAGCATACGTCTAAATTTAATATTAAATTTAACTTTTATTTTCAAACTTATTTTTTAAAGCTAAAAAAATTATTTGCTATCTACTCCACATGGATGACTACATTTTTTTCAACACCATGTTCTACTATGGGTACGGGTCATAGGCATAAGCATGCTTATGTGTTAGGGGTGGGAAAGACCAAACTTAGAAAAGTGTACCATCATCTGCGTGGTGAGAGAAAGAGAGGTTGTGTGGGGAAAGCCATTTAGTAATAAACACTATTAATACACCCGACTGGAATTCGAAACACTTCTCCCTTCTCTCCCCTCTCCCTCCCATCATTGACAGCCCAGTCTAGCAAGAGTTACGCCTTAGACCATTTCACCACCGAAGCGGGTCTATCACTAAAACTTGATTCACACGTTCACTGAAAATAGAAAACAGAATCCGCTAGAGTGGCGCAGCAATTCACACGCTGTTTGTTGACCCATGATGCATTGCAACGCAAACTAAAACCGCTGATTATCAATATATTTATTTTCTAGTAGATATACATATATTTTAAATCATTCTCCCGAGGGATGTTTTCAAATTATAACGCTGTGTCGTGGTACAATCCAATACATCGATACAAGCTTTACATTAACGGGTTATTTCAAATCTCCTTTACAACGGCCAACGAAGCTGTCTGCTTGCTTCTAGCTCTACAGCGCATGCGCACTGATTTGAGATGTCTGCTTGCTTCTAGCTCTACAGCGCATGAGCACTGATTTGAGACGCTAGGTTTTGAGATTTGATTGGCTCTTCCGTGCCGAGAATCTTGGGCAGAGTAGACGAAATAGAGATGAGTTGAACTTTTTAGTAGAAACAACTCGCGAGAAGATGAGGCGGAAAATCTTGGTTTATCGTTATGAAACTCGTCCACGTGATCCCGTTTCTGTTTTCTCGCCATCGGTTTTCCGGTTCTGAACGTGTAAATCAACAGTAATTTACCTCAACGTAGATTATTATTTAAATCTAGTAATGGAAGTAAAGTACACATTTGGATAACATTATGATAGCTCTTCGGAAGTCCCACGAGGCGGAATGTTGCTTACGCGACCGAACCTGACAATCTCGTATGCAAGAACAGTTTAGCGTTTGAGAAATCGGATTACCAGTCAAGTTCCTTTTACTACCCTCTTCGGTGGCTACGTGGTCTAACGCGCTACTCTCACAGTAGACTAGTCTGCCGATGACTGGGAGATCGAAGGTTCGAATCTCAATCGAGTGTACTGAGGGTGTTTTTTTTTTCAAAATTGTTTTCCACTCTTCCTCCAAGCAAATATAGGTACACTTCCTATAAATATAACCCTCCTAATCCCTCAAACCCATTAATGTAATTAGTACATAAACGTATAACCCTGACGGGTAATAAGACGCGGTGCTTGAAAAACAAAGTTCCTTTGCTAATATTACTCCAACCCCCTTGCAAAGCTTCGATTTCTCCTCCCCTTGTGGTGTTTCTCAGTCACCTGACATTATCAGGTTCCCGCCATGACATTCGTCCACGAACTTACCTCTTCCCTCCTTAGGCCCCTCCAGCTTCATGTTTGTGTAGAGCTGGACATGTAACTGTTATCGACCTAATCATGTTTGGTAATTACAGTATTATGTGTGTTGTCTTGGCGTGCCGCTCATGAGTAGAGAGTACTTGGAGGTATTGATACAACGTCCCATTATCTTGTCTTACTCGTTAACGAACGTATTGTTTAGGTTACTGAATGATAAATTAAGAACCTGCGTTCTGTGTTAAAACTTTTGCCTAGGGTAGTTTAGAAAGGGACAAGAATTAAGGTATTTATTTTCTAGGTTTTTGAAGTTAAAAATTAATTTGGAAAAAATAAATAAAATATGGCTCCAATAGATACGAAAATGGAAGAAACTAAAATCCCGTTTCAAGATATTGGTTAGCAAACTCAATGAGAAGAGACCATTGGGAAGACCGAGACCCAAATGAGAGGGTAGCATTAGAATGGATTTGAAAGAGATATGGTGTAATGAGGTGGACTGGATAGAACTGGCTAAAGATAGGGATAGGGTGTAATGAGGTGGACTGGATAAGAACTAGCTCAAGATAGGAATAGAGTGTAATGAGGTGAACTGGATAGAACTGGCTAAAGATAGGGATAGGGTGTAATGAGGTGGACTGGAGAGAACCAGCTCGAGATAGGGATAGAGTGTAATGAGGGAACAGGATAGAACTAACTCAAAATAGGAATAGGGTGTAATGAGGTGGACTGGAAAAAACTAGCTCAAGATAGGTATAGGATATAAGTGGACAAGATAGAAATAGGTGGCCTACTTTTGTAAGCGCGGCAATGAACCGAGTTCCTAATGCCATAGCTTGATTAAGAAACGTTTAGTTTAATTATTTCCCCATAATAAGCCCAATTTCAATAGTTCCAAAATATTTGTCATGAGCATCGCGTTATTTATTAGGGCCAAAAAAAATGTGTGTGTCAAAAAAAAATACTGAGCTTAGGTCGCCTTCCCATGAATTCAAAGATTTACTTTGATTTTATTAAAAGGAATCGATGTTATACTTAATATAAGCAACTGTTCATATTAGTTCCTTTACGGGATATGTGTATAGTGTATCAGAGGAAATGTGTCCACATTTACGTGGATGGAAAGTGGAAACCCTTTTATGATAAAAAAATATCGGTTCTTTCAGCCAGGAATACGAACTTTGATCTTCGCGTCAACGGCAGCTGGGAGTATTTAGTCCGTATGGCCACCGATGCAAATGATATAAGAAAATCCGAAATAAATGTTTCGAAATAAAAATCAGAACTGCTGTACGAAGTTAATCCCCTCTTTGCTTTTGTGATCTTTTAACGTTATTTCAGCCTTTACGGTAGTTGAATGGTCAAAATCAGGGGTTTCCAACTCGCGGCCATGATGCCCTTTTTTTGGGGGGGCCACGAAGATTCTTGGGAAAATTATCTACTGTAATAGTAATTTTTTTAGCATCGCGTCTTACTATCTGTTCGGGTTATGCGCCTACGTACTAATTACGCTAATGGTTTTTAGAGATGGGGAAGGTTATGTTTAGAGGATGTAAACTCGCATTTTCTTTGAGGGAGAGTGGAAAACTATTTTGGAAAACCACCCTCTGTTCACCCGACCGAGATTCAAACCTCGATCTCCCCGCTATCGGCAGTCAAGTCTACTTTGACTGGAATGGGGAAAATCCATGAAAGTTCCAACTGATGTTAATGTTTAATTTCTTACTTAAGTCTGCTCTTTTTTACTGACGTATCCAAGATATTTTAGTCGGAAAATTCGTTTAGTATGTAATTAAATATCTTTAAATTACCACTTCTTATTTCATTAAATTTAATACCTGTTCTCGTTTTTATATAACCTGACCAAAATTAGCCAATTATGATGTGGCCCGCTACTAGATTCGTGAATTCAATAATTGTGGCCCTTGGGCCCTTTTAAGTTGGAAGCTCCTGGGTCTAAAGCTTGATACACACGTTCGTCGAAAATTTGTATCAGAATCTGTTCAAGCGTCTCAGCAATTCACAAGCTAGTAGAAATATATGGTGGACAATGACGCTTTGAAACACAAACTAGAAACAGCTGTTCATCAACATTCAATAGAGCGTCGATAGTTCGGACGTTGAAAATTAGGATCATCGATAATCCAAATCGCCAAGAATTTTTTTTTAAAATTATATTTTATTTATTTGAAGTATTTATCGTGCATTTTCTGAACCGAATGAGTGTATCAGAACACGGGAATTTCTATGAGCGAGAGCGAAAGGAACTACCGATTTTGCTGGGAAAGGTATTTTATCATATTTTATGGGTTTCTTTTACATGCCCTAATCAACATGGGACAGAAGGCTTTACTTCCCCTCCAAAGGAAGGTGTGCTACGGATTTTTTTATCTCTATTATTTATAAAAAATATACTGGTGGTGACCGTCTATAACGGATGGAATGTGGCCGGGGGAGAGGGGGTTAGTCACAATGGTCGTCAAAACACACACACACACACACACACACACACACACACTGTGCCTGGTAGTCAGTTCCTGTTCAGTTAGTTTGCGTGGTCGTAGCTGTCCGTTCTGCTTGGTCTTACTGTTTGTTACAGTAATCTGTACTGTTCGGTACAGTATTTATTTTTGAATTTCCGGATCGAAACGGCATCACCAGAATCTCGTAAGGAAAAACTTTTTTTTTTTTAAATTACGGTATTGAAACAAAGTTAGAAATTTTACAAAAACTTGCTAAAGGTGAAAATTCGGACAGAGTGATAATCCGGAATTGGTCGATCCCCAATTAGCATGAATTATCGACTCTCTACTGTATTTAATGTTCTATTGGATAAACTGTTAATTAGATTATTGTCACAATGTATATTAAAGATTCTAATTACTGTAATGTGCAACAAATCAACGGAAAATACAAAGACACACACAATACAATCTATTTTATAGTTATTTCAAATCATTTCCCAAAAAGTAGACGTATTGTACAATTGTATCTCACTTCGTATACATGTATGGATGTATGTATGTATGTATGTATGTATGTAGTGTGTATGTATGTGTGTATGTATGTGTGTATGTATGTGTGTATGTATGTGTGTATGTATGTGTGTATGTATGTTGTATGTATGTATGTATGTTGTATGTTGTGTGTATGTGTGTGTGTGTGTATGTGTGTGTGTATGTATGTGTGTATGTATGTATGTATGTATGTATGTATGTATGTATGTATGTATGTATGTATGTATGTATTGTGTGTGTATGTATATTGTGTGATGTATGTGTGTGTATGTTATGTGTATGTATGTGTGTGTATGTATGTGTGTATGTATGTGTGTATGTATGTGTGTATGTATGTGTGTATGTGTATGTATGTATGTATTGTGTGTATGTATGTATGTGTATGTATATGTGTATGTATGTATGTGTGTATGTGTGTATGTATGTATGTGTGTATGTATGTATGTATGTGTATATGTATGAGTGTATGTATGTGTATATGTATGTATGTGTCTGTATGTTTGTACGTATGTGTGTATGTATGTATGTATGTATATATGAATTTAATCAATTTTTTAAATTTAATTTCGTTGATTCTACCACTCAGATTTTATGGAAAAGAGCAGACAAAGCTGAGATTTTTTCCTACTAGTACAGAAAGTCCTAGGCAGTTGGTACAATTTCTGGTGATTGGTTGAGAGCTCATCACATGACCACGTTTCAGTTCTGCTCTCATTTTTATCGGCGAACGTGTGTGTCCCACAGTTAAGTTACCACACTCCCGCAATAGAATGCACTGTCGATGACGGGGTTCAAATCACGGTTGGGTATGCACTGAGTATAGTTTTTTCATAAATAGTTTTTCCCTTTCCTTACACATAAATTCGGGTGTGTTTCCTTTTAATTTTACCTTCCTCCAACCTAATCCATCCGCGTATTGCCCCGAACGGGTAGTAAGATGTGGTTTACACGCTCTACTCCATTCCTAGCTATGGCGCGCTTGTTCTGAGCGGTGCATTCTGGGAATTACAATAGAGCCGATCGAAGCCGTGCTGCGAAATTAAGTGCTTCAGGTATGGCATTCTCCTAAAGTGCTCGGCATGCTTGTGTTTCAACAGGAAACTCAGTTTGACGATGATAGATCGTGGAATATGTGGAGTACTCGGCTTCCAGCAAATATAATTAAATTAATTAGTATTAGGGCTACTCAACTTGGCTAGTATTATCATCAGCGTGCAGAAATTTAAAAATTATAATTTTGGAGCCAAGCACAGTAATAATTGTGTGTTTGTTTGAAGCAAATATATGAAGGTAGAGCGTGTGGATCAAATGAAAGAGGTAGGTCATGTAAGACGTGTCTAAATGTTGTAGACGAATGTGTGAAAAAGAGAAACATAAAAAGTTTTAAGATTAAAAGAGCGTGTATGACTTGGTGTATGGATGTTGTTGAAACGAAGGGAATATGCGAGGATAGAGAAGTGTGGATAGTGTTTGTGAGGATGGATTAAGTAGGGGGTTGTTGTTTTGAACTACATGCATAGTTTCTTGCCTACCCCATAAGGGAACGGCGTTATTAGGTACGTATATATGTATGTATGTATGTATGTATGTATGTATGTATGTATGTATATGTATGTATGTATGTATGTATGAATATGTATGTATGTATGTATGTATATATGTATTAATGTATATATGTATGTATGTATATATATATATGTATGTATGTATGTATGTATATATGTATATATATATATATATATGTATGTATATATATATATTTATGTATATATATATTTATGTATATATATATTTATGTATATATATATATTTATGTATATATATATTTATGTATATATATATTATATTTATGTATATATATATATTTATGTATATATATATTATGTATATTATATATTATATATATATTTATGTATATATATATATTTATGTATATATATATATTTATGTAATATATATATATTTATGTATATATATATATTTTTATGTATATATATATATTTATGTATATATATATTTATGTATATATATATATTTATGTATATATATATTATTTATGTATATATATATATTTTTTGTATATATATATATTTATGTATATATATATATATTTATGTATATATATATTATTTTTTATATATATATTATTATATATTATATTTATGTATATATATATATTTATGTTATATATATATTTATGTATATATATATATTTATGTATATATATATATTTATCTTATATATATATATTTATCTATATATATATATTTATTATATATATATATTTATTATATATATATATATTTATCTATATATATATATTTTATATATATTTTATATTTATTATATATATATTTATGTATATATATATATTTATTATATATATATATATTTATTATATATATATAATTTATTATTATATATTTATTTATATATAATTATTTATCTATATATAATTATATATATTTATGTATATATATATATATTTATCTATATATATATTATTATTATATATATATAATTTATTATTATATATATTTTATATATATTATATTATTTATTATATATATATATATATATTTATGTATATATATATATATTATTTTATGTATTATATATATATATTTATGTATATATATATATATTTATGTATATATATATATATTTATGTATATATATATATTTATGTATATATATATTTATGTATATATATATTATTTATATGTAATATATATATATATTTATGTATATATATATTTATGTATATATATATTTATGTATATATATATTTATGTATATATATATTTATGTATATATATATATTTATGTATATATATATATTTATGTATGTATGTATGTATGTATGTATGTATGTATGTATGTATGTATGTATGTATATATTTATGTATATATATATATATTTATGTATATATATATTTATGTATGTATGAATATGTATGTATGTATGTATATGTATGTATGTATGTATTTATGTATGTATGTATTTAAGTATATATATGTATGTATATATATGTATGTATATATATGTATGTATATATATGTATGTATATATATATGTATGTTATAATATTATATGTATGTATATATATGTATGCATATATATATGTATGTATATATATATGTATGTATATATATATGTATGTATATATATATGTATGTATATATATATGTATGTATATATATATGTATGTATGTATATATATATATGTATGTATATATATATATATATGTATGTATATATATGTATTTTATTTTATGGGAGAAAGCCTACTAAACGTGCATTTTTTAAACTAGTAATTCTGTTAACAGTAGCCAATAGAAGAATAAAAGTAAGGTTATTTTTGTGCACCGTATCTTACTACCCATCTAGAATATTCATATATATATAATATATATATATATATATATATATATATATGAAAGTACTAGGGATGAGGATTATTAACGTAAAAAGCTGTTTTATTTTTATTTTATTTTTTTACAGCATGTTATTGCCCTTTCGGGCTATACGCGTATATAACTACGCTCATATGTTAGAGATGAATTAAGTTGAATTTAAAGAAAGTGTACCAGCGTTTTCATGGAAGGAAGGAGGAACATTTAAGAAAAAAAAAACATCCTTAGTATTCTCAACCGGGATTCGAATTCCAATATTTCCGTCATCGACAGGCCAGTCTATTGCTTGAGCGCTGCCTTAGACCATTCGACTACTGAAACATGTCTGAAGTTATTAATCTAAAGGGATAAGGATTAATGTTGGTTTAGAAGAAGGGTACCTGTATAGACGTCAAGTGCACCAACATTTTCATGGAGAAAGGAAGGGAAAATCACTCCCAGCTTAGATTAAAATCCTGACCGCCCCTGTCACCGCCAATCCGTTATCCTGCGAACATTGACACCTTAAACCAACCACATGGCCTACAAAATTGTATCTTAAACCTTTTTATGAAACTGGTTTCATTATTGGTCACTTTTAATTATTTCCTTTTACAAAATATCGGTAATCAATTTTCAATTACCGTAACTTGACTTTTTTTTGGAATACGGTTTATAATGTCTCTAAGCCCGTATCGCTTGCCTGGGGGGGGGGGAAAGGGTGAATACGTAGATTACCAGAGGAAATATATTTATCTTCCTCGTAGGGGAGGGAAAAAAAAGGTCGCGTTGCGATGTTTTCCATCGACAATCAATACAGCGAACAAAGGCCAATATATGGTCCAGAAGGAAGATGATGTTTTCAGGAGCAAAACTACTTTTACTTTGAGAAAGGGGAAACAGAATACAATATTAGCCTACAGGTTAAATAAAATACAAGCCGTGACGTGGAAAAGTAGACCATGGAATAACATAAGTTCAAAAGTTTCTTAAATTTGTGTGAAAAAAAATAATTTCGATACAAAAATGATAACCAAACATAATATTGCATGATGTTGGAAACAATGTTTGGAATATATTATGACTGTAAACAAAAATAATGAATAAAGAAGAATCCATAGATATAATAAAAACCATGTAGTGTATTTTGTCTGTACGGAGTTTTTATCAAACTTCCCGATATTACACAAAGATAAAACTTCACACAATGACTATTTAAGATTCTTAAACTGAAAGTTTTTGTGGGCATGGGATGGGGGGGGGGGAGGCAAGGGCGGGATTTATTATACCGTGATCACGTGGCTAGAGTTATAGATATAGTTTTGGCCTATGGAGTATTCCATCTTTATGAGAGAAAAAAAACGAAACTTGAAAATAATAAATACAGATAACGTGGGAGAGCTATAGACACAAATCATGCTACTTCCTTTTTTTGGAAAATATAAAAATAGATCAAAACAACAAGGAGCAGTCGTGGCGCGAAATCATAAATTACAACTGTCTGAGAAAATACTAAAACCTAAGACATATTTTCCTTTATCTTAAGCGTGATATCTACCATATACAGAGGGCTGAAATTTTCAAAAATAAGTTAACCCTGTGCATGAAAATGTGCACCTCGAAGCCGGAATTTTTAATTTTTTTTATAAGATTTTTTTTAAATTTACTAAAAATTGGGTCGGAAGAAATAAATTGAATAGATTTGGCTTCTGTCTCTTTGAAGCAAAGAAAAGCGTTGCCCCAGGGTAACCACGCAATTCAATCCGCGGTCACCCCGAGCAACCCCTGGTACTTCTGCTAGCTTATAATATACTACGCACCGGTGATCATGCGGGCATAGTTGTCAGTCTCGTCAAGTTTGGTTCGCCTGTGAGGGGAGTTACAAATCCTAACCAGCTGTTTTGAGGGGTATTATTTATTTAATAATTGCTCTACAAAGTTTTCTACGTGCAAATGTGGATGCAATTCTTATACACATACTTTAAATCTGCATTTTATAAATTATAAAATCAAGTTATATTTTTTTTAATATATCACTTTATACACGGATAGATGTGAAGGCCTATATGAACAACAGTAGAACTTGAATAGTTCGAACTTTTCCCTTGGTTCCTTGAAGCTTCAATTAAAACAATGTTAAAAAA
Organism: Timema podura; assembly: GCA_033556935.1. Taxonomy (NCBI): domain Eukaryota; kingdom Metazoa; phylum Arthropoda; class Insecta; order Phasmatodea; family Timematidae; genus Timema; species Timema podura. The sequence continues at coordinate 87,110,330 of JAVRXN010000009.1, forward strand.
ATCACAAGTAATTCGAACTTATTTTGTTTAATTCGAAGAAAAATTGCTTCTAATATGACCAAAAAAAAATAGCCTGTAATCTTACGTAGGAAACACGTTTATTACTCGACTGTTGTTGCGCGGATAGTAGGCTCTCTGCATGCAGGGGCATTCAAGTTTTGTGTTTTGTGTTCCTTATGAGGAGTTTGTGAACTTGGACGAGAAATTAGAGCAGCAGAAATTTTGGCAGATGTTATGAACAATATAAATGACAGTGCATCTTCAGATGAAGAAGGGGAACAGACGGAACTTCCAAAGAAGCCGATACCAACATCTACACAGTCCATGGACCACATAGAATAGTTGAGATGGTTTGTTGAGGGACAACATTATATGAACCCCTCTATTCTCCAGGTGATGAATAAACTAGAAGAGTTTACTCCAACTCAGAGTATTAACTCCAAAAATCAATCAAAGTTTTTTAGCTTTTTTTGAAAAATTGTAAATACAGTATTTTGTACTGTACATATTGCTTTAGAAAATTAAGAATAAAATTATACGCATACACTACTATATTTTACTTCACTGAATTATTGATGTTTGAAGTTATTTTTCTAGCCAAATAAAACATACCTAATTCAAATTTTCGATAGTTCAAATTTCTCGATTGGTCCCTTTAGCTTCGAATTAGCCAAATTCGACTTATTTATTTCTTTACCGATAAAGTTAGTTGTGTGATTAACCTTGGGCATTATATGATTAATTTATTACCGCGCCCTACCACCCGTTCTTATTATACACATACGAAATAATTACGCTAATGTGTTAGGGACGAGGAAGGTTGAATTTAGAAGTGTGTACGTGTCTTTTTTTCTCTTCACGATGTTACTAAAGAACACTAAAAGACACATCTATTTATTTTTATTTTTTATTAACTGGCAAACATCAGTTTCCAAGTCGGTATTTTTTTCCCTTTTTGCAGTGCCCTTGGGTTAGAAACTCTGCGAAATATGTCAAGCCTTGGAAGAAACAAATAATGGTAACAGGAAACGGAGAATATCTCACAAGTATTTTGTTGCAGAGCTACTTTTTTTTTTACTTTTTTTTTGCGCTATTCTTGAGGGCATTCTTTCAATAAAACATCACAAAAGTGAGGTTGTATAGGAAGAAAAACTTTCTATTGTGAGGTTCACAAGAAAAAAGGAACGGTATCGCAATACTAAGAAAATAAAATATAATAATAGTGGGAAGCAAAAAAATAAAATCCCTTATCGAATAACCTAGTAGCATGTGTGTTTTGACGCAGAGGATTTCGAAAGAAAACCACACTAAAACTCTGTATGTCATATTGTTAGTAGTCCATTTTTGTCACTAGTGAAGCATTATTTTATTTAATACTAGTGGACTGTGCGCAGAACACTGCACTTTACCTAAAGTTTCATCAGCGTATTTTTCCAGAGTATTGTAAACAATGAATGATTGTACAGATAAAATCAAGTAATATACATTTGATAAAGATTAAACATTGGAAAATACTCTTACATTGATTATAACCTGGGTCCGTAAGTTGATTGTCCTTAAAGAGTCCCAAAAAAATGCACTTAAAAACAAAAAAGATGCACTTTAACACTAAGTTTTTTATATCCTGAAAAATACGAAAGATGCTTTTAAAAAATCAAATAAAACATTTAAAATCCAATTGTTTTCCTTGTCCGTTTATTGCAATGGCTTTGAAATCCTGCAAAACAAATAAATAAATAATAAACGATATGGCCAATATATAAACCTATTAAAAATAACTTACTTAGTATTGTTCTGTCACAAAACATTATGTTACGCTCATTGTTTTATGTTGAAAATCATTGTAATTACTGTAATATCAGTATGGAGACCAATTCATTTCAATTATATTAGTTGAAAACTAACATCTGGACATAGGACTCGAACCCGCGACCTTTGGCTGAGCGTGGCGATGATCTAGCACTGAGCTACCCAGGATTGTATACTTGGCATCAAAACAGCCCTATCGAGTCGCAGTTGGCTGTGGGCTCTGATACTATTGATCGTTCACACGAAGCTGACGATTTACATACGTTCATCACAGACTCAGCCTTAAACTAAGAGTGAAGAACTACCCTGAGTAATGGGATGAATTCTGGATAGTTCAGTGGTAGAGCATTGGCACTCTAAGCCCTAGGTTCGATCCCCGAGTCTAGATGTCATTTTTCCAACTAATTTAAATTAATTTATTAAAACTTTGTTAACTTTAATATGATAATCTTTTAAGTGAAAATGTTTATTTAAAAAAAGTTGATTCGTTAGAGCTCGATAAAATGATGTCGAAAGAATTGTTGTTTTATAAAATGGTGGCTTTCTCTTTGAATATTTGTGAAATTTGAAATGTTTAGTAACATCTTTAGTGTACACGATTTAATAGTGACAATACTTTTGAAAATCTGTTAGTTAGGAGCCCGAGAATCATTTTCGAAAGAGATAACTTCACGTTATACAGTATATACTAGATTCCGTGATATACTTAATATCGTGATAAATTACATTCAGGCCTCCAGGGTGTTGGGTAGGGCTTCTACATGGATTCCATTTATTGCCAATAGATGGTAGGCATGTCTTGTATTGGGGGATGGCTTGGTCGCTCACGAATTATATTATCAAAGAGTTTATTTTTAATATGTTGTTCATATTGAAGTTAAAAATCCCTAATATTATGAAGTAGGGTAGGCTTACCCTATTAGATATGTCATCTCCTTTTCAAGTGTCAACCATGATAAATGCTTTTCCACTGTGTTCTCAGGATGGGTGTGCTCCTCCTTCCCCTGTTCTCTACTGTGTTCTCAGGATGGGTGCTCCTCCTTCCCCTGTTCTCTACTGTGTTCTCACGATGGGTGCTCTTCCTTCCCCTGTTCTCTACTGTGTTCTTAGATGGGTGCTCCTCCTTCCCCTGTTCTGTACTGTGTTCTCACGATGAGTGCTCCTCCTTCCCCTGTTCTGTACTGTGTTCTTAGGATGGGTGCTCCTCCTTCTCCTGTTCTCTACTGGGTTCTTAGGATGGGTGCTCCTCCTTCCCCTGTTCTCTACTGTGTTCTCAGGATGGGTGCTCCTCCTTCCCCTGTTCTCTATTGTGTTCTCAGGATGGGTGCTCCTCCTTCCCTGTTCTCTACTGTATCAGAAACATCTGCGACTTAAATCGGGTGGCTCTTTGTTACAGGATCACCCAGTCTCCCACCCCACGTGCAAGGACCGGTGTTCCTGCAGGAGCCGCCATCTTGGCTAGAGTTCTCCAATACGACGGGCACGATGTTGTCGTGCTCCGCACACGGCAGCCCTCCTCCGGACATCCGATGGATGGACGCCGCTGACAAAGAGCTACCGCACATACCTCGTCTCAGGTAACGTTACAACAAATTCAGGTGATCTTACCTCCTCCTGTCAAACAGCGTGGAACAAACGCTTCCTCACATACCTTGTCTCAGGTAATAACGTGACAAATGCAGATGAACCTTCCTCCTACTGTCAAACGACGTCGACCAAAAGTTCCTCACATTCCTTGTCTCAGGTAATACTACGACAAATGTAGATGAACCTTCCTCCTACTGTCAAACGACGTCGACCAAAAGTTCCTCACATTCCTAGTCTCAGGTAATACCACGACAACAGAGTTCGGCATACTATCTGAAGTTTGAAAGAAGATCTTTAATCGCCGTGTTCACAGGTGCTTATGACACCAAGGAGGTATTTGCGGGATGGAACCAAACTTTTAGTTCCTCTTACACCACGTCAAGCCCGATTCTACCCCAATCTGTAATTCGAACTAAATCCTCTCCAAACTTGATTAAGAGTAAATCTTTTTGTATTCTTATTTTTTAAACATATTGCGCAACATTAACTCATATTTTGTATCGCGTACGTTTTCAACAAAAGTGTTATTTAAGGGCTTAATCTCAGGGAGAGAGTATTAGGAAAGTTTTTATATGAAATTCACCCACTTTATTTTGGGAAGGGGGTTGATAAACTACATAGGAACAATAGGCCGAAATTTGACCCTTAACTTCCTCCCAGTCACCGGTATTGCTGTGTATTGCGAGTCTGACGTCTTAAACTGCATGCCCACTGATTAGGGTATCGCTAATGAAAACTACGTTTTCTCGTTTTATTTTTAAAACATGCGACCCGGTCCAGTGACCTAACAGTCTAAGGCATCATTCTCGTATTAAAAGGGCCCTCTGATTACTTGGGTATTAGGGTTAAAATCCCAGTCGAGTTTACTGAGGGTGGATTTTCCTAAATTGTTTCCCACTCTCCTTCCACGCAAATGCGGGTAGATTACCTCAAAGATGCTTCCTTCTTCATCCTCATCCCATTACAGTAAAACGTATAGCCCGAACGGGTAGCAAGGCGCGGTGCTAAATATTATTCACTATACTAACTATCATAAATGCGTATAACCTGAACAGGTATAAAAACGTGAGTATAATAATTATAGTAATAATTTAAAGCATGTGACTCATAAATCTTGATTAAAAGGTTGTTGTGCACTCCCTTTCTCCTTTTCCTCATCTTTCACCGTAAACACTGGTTGACTTAATATTTAGCACACATCCGTCCAAGTTCGCTGAAGCGGTAGGACGTGCTTACCCTTTTTTAACTTAATTTATTTATTTATTTATGTATTCGCTCCGGCATAAGTAATAAGCTTTACGGTACAAGCGGAAAGCCTGCGTCGTACTTCCATCGCGGCGGAATAATTTCGCTTGAACTGGAAAATACTCTCTGGCGTTTAACAGGGGAGTCGGGGGGATGAACTTGAGGGGGGGATAGGGGCTAGTGGGTGGTGCCTTAAGGGTTTGTGCCTCCCCCCCCCCCATCCCTGACTTTGACCTAAGAGCCCTTAACCCCGATCGGGTACATAAGGGGTGGTTTATTTTAATTAGGGTGGTTTAATTTCCTCTATTTTAGGAAGAATGATGTCTTTACTGTTTGTAGATAGGTATAAATCCGCACAGGTGGTGGCATGGTCTAATGCGTCACTCTTCTATAGAATGGAGTGCTGGTGACTGAGAAATCAGGGTTTGACTCTCCCTTCACGCAAATGTGGAAACATTTTCTCTAAAACCCTACATGCATAACGCTACTCCATTACCGTAATTTATGTATTTGAACCCAAATGGGTACTAAGATGCTGTTAAAAAACGTAAGTATAAGTTGAGGACATCCCGAATAAGCCCTAAAAATTAATCAAACGCTACAAAAAAAGGGTGGGCGAGGGGGGAAGAGAATACTAAAGATGTTACTAAACATTTCAAATTTCACAAATATTCAAAGAGGAAGCCACCATTTTATAAAACAATTCTTTCGACATACAATTTACATTTAATTACCCGCCTCGGTGGCGTAGTTGGCTAACGCGCCAGTCGTGTTAGCCAGACCACTGAGGACGGGGAGATCGAGGTTCGAATCTCGGTGGGGTGAACTGGGGGTGGCTTTTCCTAAATGGTTTTCCACTCTCCCTCCACGCAAATGCGGGTTCTCTTCCTCTAAATTCAACCTTCCCAATTCCTAATCCATTAGTGTAATTAGTACTTAAGCGTATAACCCGAACGGGTAGTAAGACGCGGTGCTAAATAATAATAAATAATAATACATTTAATTGGTGACTGACCCATTGGTTCTATATATATATATATATATATATATATAGCCCAACTTTTCCGACATCAATTGAGTTTTAGAAACGTTAAGTCCTATTTTAATAGGAAAGGTATTTTCTAAAAATAAATAGGTTACTTTTTTTTTACGGTCAACATTGACATCATTTTATCATTTTACTTTTGTTATTTTATAGGTATTTATAATATATATCAAATGTGATAGCTGCAGATCAGCTGACATGACGTATGAATATTTGAAAGTAGATCTAGAAACTTTTCTAGCTACCAGATAAGGGTCTTTATATGAAAATCGGACTGAAGTTTACCAACTAAAGGAACAGAACCCACTCAGAGCAGCGGCAAATTTGACTAAATAAGCTTGACATTTAGACCACGTATCCACTGAAGTGGGTAGCATAGGTACTATGTGATCATCTAGCTGATGTATTTACCTCTGTACTTTGAACGATAAATGCAGTAGTTTCTTTTTGACCGGCTAAGACAAAATAATGTAGCGGTGGTCGTCAAGGTAAGGGGCAAAAAAAGGAGCGCTACTGTCGAACTATTTAGCTGATTGATACTACCTGTGCTTACCCACATTTCACTTTTAAGAAAAGGAGGTTTTTTTTGTGGTTTTTTTTTTCCAGTGGAGGGAATCCCCAGAGCATATTGATGCATCACGTGGTTCCCGATTTGAACCTCGCCCGGCTTGAGAAATTGAAAAGAGAGCAATGTTGAACAAACTGTCGAGAAGACGGGAATGGGGGAGAGGGGTCGGCGAGAAGATAAAACTAGACTTTTGGAAGGAGAGTATGAAATTTTAATTTCAATCTACGCTATGAATCTTCATTCCTAGAAATATTTCCCTTTTTTTCTCAAATAACTACGTTTTTATATGACTCTTGGAAACTAAAGCATGGTTTGCTTTTCGTTATTTCTTCTTCAGTTTACGATGTTAAAAGAATGTTTTTTTTATAATAGGATAAAAAAATATTTCGATCAAAGTGGAAAGTTGTTTCTGTAGATATATATAAACGGAAGAATTTTAATAACAAAAAGAAAATACGCGTTTTATTTCTAAAATAAAATTCTCGAATGTTTGTTTTGTTTAAGATTATTATTCCTGGAAAACATATTAAATTTGAAGTCTGGTAGAGCAATAAACTAAGGAATTTAACAATTACTTTACAACCAAATGACTTACAAACTAACTTCGCACAGGCTATAAATCCCAACACTCATGTTATAGTAAGCCTTCACGAATCTTCAACAAAATTTTCAATCCGAATCGGAATAATAATAAAAATTCGTGATAAATTCAAAATTTCGAATCTTAATATTTGAAAGATCCATATCGGATTCGAAATTTCAAATTCAAATAGATCCCGGATTCGGATTTGATGCAATGTAATTCAAAATTCGAATATAAAGTCAAACATTTGAATTATTTTATTTTTAAGAAGTTAGTAAAAATTAATTCTTTGACTTGACCATTAAAATTTTGAATATCCTAATTTTTTTTAATCAATTCATTATTTGTACACGGTTTATTTAAAGTTGTATTTTACTGGCCTCAATCAGTTTTTTAAATGCATATAATTGATCCTTATAGCTGAGCTTTATTTGATAATATTTTATTATTAACGGTTTGATTCGGATTAGAAACATTTTATTTATCATGTATACGTTTCGGAATCGATTTGAAAAATTGTCACTATTAATGTTCTATTATGATTCGATTCGAACATGTTTCACTTTAAAATATGTTATTCGGAATCAGTTAAGTTAGTAATCAAAGATTCGGATTCGATTTGAAATTGAAAATGTGTATTAGAACAGGATTACCTGAAACAAACACATTTTTTAAGGTAAATATCTATAACATTTTACTATTATCTTAGTGTTATTTTATTGGTATTGATAATATGTATCAAAAGTGACAGCTGTAGGTCACATGACCTGATGTATGAATACGCGAAAATAGATCAAGTAACATTTCTAACTGGCAGATAAGACATTTCCTATTAAAATTAGACTGTAGAATTAGTTCAGAATTTAGTTTTTTCCGATCTTACCTCAGTAGGTAGTTCCTATATCCATCGAGTTAAAAAACCCGCGTTCGATTCCTGATGTGGCTTTAGTTAATAGGTTTTCCATCTTGTGAATTATACTAACAAATATAAACCAGTATGTATGGCAGAGTGTTTAACCTGAGCAAACTTTGATCGTCTAATAGAGCGATCTTCAACTTTTTTTACGTTTGCACATCCCCTCATTCATAAACACTTATTTCACGCACCCCAAGGGCTTAATTTTAGAAAATTAAAAAATAATTAATTAAAACTCTCTTTTCCCTAGTCATATTAGTTTTTTTAACTCACTATCTAACTATAGAAGAAAATGTGTTATTTTAATTAAAGCACTTTTTCAAACATAGTTAACTAAACATTTCATATCAGCTTAAAAAAATGAATACGTATATTTTATCTGAATTAAAACTTTTTACAAACTTCACATGACACGTGGGGAAAAAAGGAATTTGCAGCTTAGACATAAAAATAGAAAGAATAAAACACGAATCAGGTGACAAAACTCATATTTGAATCAAAACTCTTAGCTAATGATAGCCCTTGCTTGTTTCAAATAACGAGAACAAAATTTTTATTAGGTTCAAATTAGTCTTGCAGCAAGATAAAAGTTCAGCTACTATCAGATAATATTTGTGTAGGCTACTTCTAACAAATACATGGCTCAAGTGCCATGTAAGTGCAGTGTTGCCAGGGTAAGCAGAACTTATTAAAACTGTACCTGTGATATGTTTTAACGCTCAATGTCCCCATTTGGCCAATATTTCACAGGCTGTGTTCTACATACCTCACATGGAAATGTAGGCTATTTCCGTCGATAGCTGACCAAAGAGTGTTCTACTGAGTGACGCGGGCATGTCATACAAAGGTACATTTTCAACTAACTCTGGCAACAGGTGACGTACTATTCTCTGATACCGATGGTGCAACCGCGCCAGGCACCACAAGGATAAAGAAAGAAAATTAATTAAATTATCATACATTCTTGTAAGAGTAATTTTATTAAACGTGCACTTTCTAAAGCGATCGATTAAATCTATTAACTTGAATATTTAACAGTCACGACTTCCTGCCCCAGGCCGTTACTGATAATTTTTTCGGCCATGCCAGGAATCAAACCCAAGAACCACAGCTCAGCAGGCAGACACACTACCTACTGAGCATTGACCTTGTAAGGTTCATTTTTAGTAAAATAAAAATATCCTTTCTTTAGGGACTCATTAACAAACGTAGCATTAGAGCCCACGTTGTTGCTGTTACGCCCCTGGCAACACTCCACGCCACGGTACTGACTCTGCATACCCCTCGAGGCTCATGAACCATCGGTTAAATAAACACCGATATAAAAAGAAGGTAACATTTTTTTCTTAGGACTGCGTCTTACCACCCGTTTGGTTTATCCGCATTATTATATGTGCTAGGTATGAGAAAGGTTTATGTAGAGGAAGTGTATCCGCATTTACTTAGAGGGATGGTGGAAAAACCATTTAGATAAACAATCCTCAGTACACCCGACCGAGATTCTAACCCCGATCTCCACATCATTGGCAGTCCCGTCTATTGGTAAAATTACGCCCTATACCATTCAAACACCGAAATTGGGTAACACGAATTCTAAATAAGAGGTAAGACGACGATGTAAAGTTCTCCAAACTCTCCGTGTTCGGCCTCAACCTCAATAAAAGACGACCAAAGGGGGTGAAGGACGGGGAAGAGGAAGAAATGATGGTGGATTTAGCCGCTCGAAGAGAGCGCGCCTAGCATTCGTTCTCACACTAATTACAACAAAGAGATTACCCCGCTGTCTGCTGAACGCACACACGCACATACGCGCGTCGCTCGCTTAGAATTATTCAAAGCCCATCACAATAGTTCCCTGGAGGAGACACCTCCAACAGAGGATTACAAGTTTGGTAATTCTCTTTCAGTTTCTCTGCTCTGGAAAAAAAAAAGTACTCTTTCCCTCTTACTCCTTCCTACGTCCACCCCTCCAGCCCTCTTCCCTTCAGCTCCGTCCCATTCTACGATAAAAAAAATGCATTTACATTTATGTGTTGGGAATTATTTAAGTAATAATGTAGTCATTTTTTTTATAAAAAATACATTTGTGTCTTTACTTAATTGCTCTTTTAAGTTGTATGATGATTAAAATGTGTACTTGAGTGATGTGAATATAAATAATACAAAAAGAAAAAATTTAGAAATCATTTAATTAATAAGAGATCAGTATAAAGATAATATTTATATTCCAATAAGAAATAATAATTACTGCGGAAAATATTTTTGTTCCAAGGAGATATAATAATTGTATGCATTACCCATTTAATCAAATAAAACAACATATTAAAAATAATATTTGTATTCCAAGGAGAAATAAAACCTGTGAACATCATCCATTTAAACAATAAGTTAATAAATAAAACAATAGCTCAAAGAAAATTAACCAACTACAAATTGAAAATAAAATATAAAAATGACATATTTTTCATTTGGAACTTTACATAGAAGATTTTTCTAAAGAATTTATTTAATTCTTAATTTAGTTTCCTAGCTATTTTTTTAGCACCGCGTCATACTATCTGTTCAGGTTGTACTCATTGTACTAAATTGCGCTAATGAGTTTGGAATGAGGAAGATTTGATTTAGAGGAATTGTACCAGCATTTGCGTGGAGGCAGAGTGAAAAACACTTTTTGAAAAACCAGCCTCAGTATAACCGACCCGGTAATTGAACCCCAATCTTCCTGTCATTGGCGGTTTAGCCTAACACAAGATAATTCGACCACCGAAGCAGGTGGTTTGTTTTAATGTTTTAAACTTAATTGCTTGATTAAACTCAACCAAAACGTCGTCCAACTTTGTTATTTATTGTATGAGAAAGATGTTCCTATAAAATATATTATTCGCATATTTCTATATCTAGTTTACAATTCTATGAACGATAGCTTATCCTGGAAGTCAAATATAAACTGTAGTATCAATATAAGTTTAAAGTATCAACTGTTTTATTTCATTGATTTAATTTGGTGACATAACATGAATGACACAAATATATGTATAAGTTATTTTGTGATTACGAGCGCTGACTTTGAACCATCTATATAAAAATGTATTTCTCGGAAGATCATACTAAATAATACATATTACTGAAATAGATTTATTTAAGCTTTCTCAGAAAAAACATTTTAAAATGTCATCCATATTAAATGCTTTTAAATACTATCCTCAAAAGATGTTTCTTAGTAAACAAGAGTAAAAAAAAAGTGCTTTGACATGATATATTGTATATTTTATGAAGGACGTTAGTAAATTATATCTCAAAAGTCACTCAAAAATTATCTCAAAGGGGACTTCAGTGCATTAATTTAGTAAATACCAAACAAACATAGCTGAACAAATTGGCTTAGAAACTTAAGAAAATTTACAAACTACTTGTAAAATTGGTCCATTTCCTCTTTGCATCGTAGGATAATTTGAAACTACCCAGATCAGTGGGCACGTGGGCTAAACTATCTACCTCATCTGGACTGGTTTGCCAGGTCAGAGGCCTGGGTTAAAATCCCAGATGTGTGAACTTAGGCTATTTTTTTATTTCTTTTCCACTCTCCTTTCAAGCAAATGAGGGAAAGGTTCCTAGAAATTCTGCCTTCCTCATCTCTACTTCCATTGCGGTAAATATTCGAATATCCCAGACGAGTAGAAAATTATGAGGCACAAAAAAAACCCCATAGAAACTAAATGATTTATATCCTCGTGGTTGAGTCACTAGAGAGTCACTTACTTTCTATATCCAGAGTTCGAGTCTCAGGACAACTAAAATACCTTCACAATAATTGTATGAATGTGTTCTTTTGTTGTGCTGTCCTAGATTAAGTTAGTTTGCAAATCGTTTTCTAGTGTAATTCTACATGTAAAACGGTCAAACTTAGTCAAACAAGTGGGCCTCTTTCAACAAAAAATTAAACACACACGAAGATATTGCCATGTTTTATTCTTCAAATTAGAAAATAAGAAAGGGTCAATTCATGTCACATGTACTAACTCAGAAATATTTATGAAATTCAATCAAATTTTGCATATTTTGTTTTGGTTAAAATTATAGAACGTCTATTTTATTGTAAAGGTTGTTGTTATCTTTAATGTACCTTTGTTACGAGCTCTCCAACCATCAAAACAAAATTCATGAACGTAACAATCCTCAAAGAATTACTCTACCCTTCATTACAGGTACCTCGATGCATTTAATTATTGCATACAAAATTAATGCAGTAAAAGACACCGTAAACTACTCCTGCACTTACTAGAGTGAGATTACCATATAAATATTCTTCTAGTGAATATATAGAAATAAATTTATACCACCCAATATTATAGTAAGATCAATATATAACAGTTTTTTTTTTAGCACACGTCTTAATTACTACACGTTCGCGTGTAAGGCCGAACTCAGACTACGCTGACGTTTCGTGTCAACACGTGTCAACATAACACAACACATCAACATCAAGTGATTACACTGCTCTGGTGTATTTGGTGTATTGTGTCGTTTGGATATGAATTGCTGTTAGTTGACTTCTTGATTCTGATCAGACCACAACATTTAGTGTACGATTAGTTCAATCAAATTTCCAAGTGGACCGTACTGAAATGGATGAAAGACCATTAGCTGAACTTTATGAAGAGGAGGAGATTATAGCCGCTATTAGTATGTTATTTGCACTGGAACACATTAGAGTGGATACACCCCATATCTGCTTAGAGGGATGAATTTGGTGAATTTTATACTGTATGGCCTGAAATTTTGAAAGATTAAGAGCGTTTCAAGATGTACACTAGGATGTAAATAAAGGAGTTTTATTGCCTTCAATATCTAACAACAACAAAATTAAATAGAAAAAACTCAAGTATCACGTTCTGATGCTTCAACACATCTGTGCGTATAAACCAAACGGGTAGTAAGACGCAGTGCTAATAATAATAATAATATTCAACACGTTTGACCAAAATCTGGATGTCTAGATCTTGGGCTGATGCATGTCATGACACGTTAACACGCATTCCGGCCTCACATAACACATAACATGTCACAACATGTCATAAGGCAGTGTGATCACTTCAATATAATTTATTGGGATGATTTTTTCGCTAAACCGTCATAACACGTGTTAACACGAAACGTCATCGTAGTCTGAATTTGGCTTAGCAGCTGTTAAAATTGATATCGACAAACTGTGACAGAAACATAAATATAGATGTGTGTATGCCTGACTAAATGAACTTTTGGAACAGTCAAAAAATATTATTCCCGAGGCAGCCAAACTATAGCATTGTAACAACATACTTCCCGAATCAATGTTTTTTGAAAAGGACCATATAAGTAGACCTTTAAAGGTTTTGAGAAAAGCATTACATATTTTGGCCTTGATTCCTTTCAAAAATCAGTGACTAAGAGTTTTTTCAAAACATTTTTCTTGTTTCTAGCAAACAGGGCATTTGGACAAAATTCCTTTCAACATTCTGTGATAAAAGAAAATCGAAACAATATTTTCGTTTCTAGACGGAAGATATTTTGAGCATGGCTCTTTTTAGCACCAAATTGTAAGAACTCATTTCATATAGTACTATAAGTTCTCGACTTACACGCGGCTAGTTCGTTTCGAGGGTTTCTACCTAGGTAGAGTGTGTAAATCTATTATTTTTACATTTGTGTTAGTTTCAAAGAATAATTAAAGCTAAACAGGTTCTTTTTTTTTTTAATGCAGCTTTAAGGTGGAAACAAACGTAGGGAGAAATGTTACTTTCATTTTTCTCAAAAAAATTCCCGTTCAAAAATTTTCATTTTGTTTTTAAGTTCCAGCTATTTATATGGAATAAAATATAACCGAGATTTACCCTAGTTTAATTTATCTTAAGGAAGTTAATTCACTTGAAAATGTTCATCTCTACATTTTTTATAAAAGTTGAATTTGATAGATGACGTTGCTAGTCCTAAGTCAAAAATGCCGTAACCACGCATCTACGAATACACGTAACTCGAATCCGTGTGAGTCTAGGACCTCCTGTATTTTAAGAATGACCAAAATGGGAGTTTCTTTCAACTATCATCGAGTCAGTTAGAGTTTTTGTTTTCTGTCATGGATTATACAATTTTAGTGTTCAAAAAGGGTATATATTTTATGAAAATGGGAATGTACCTCACATAAATCCGCCGGCACGGCCCGTGCAGTGAGAGAATGCTCCAGAAGTTTTAGCAAGTACCAATGAAGAAGGGCTAGTGGGAGGAAGGGGGGAGGCTGATTCATGCAATCATTGTGACCAAAACAGGGTTATTAAACAACTTGGCAGGGAAGAGGGCTTAAAAGGGAAGCATGCTGTTGGGTGGAATAAATTTACGAGAGTTTTGCCAGGCATGGAAACATAACGACCGGTAATTCCTACGAGCAGGAGCTGAGAAGATCCAGAAGTCATAGACGTAGAAACGAGTCAATTTTAAACTAACGGGACTCGATAATGATCTCGTACTTTCTGGTTTTACAGTGGCGGAGAGGTCAGAGCTAGAATCCCGTAGCAATGCAATTTTAAAATGCTCAAGTTTCGAACAACCTATTAGTAGCATAAAATAAACCCCGTTACTGCATCTCGGATGGTTTCAAAATCTGTATAAACTGAGAAAAATAATATCCACCATCCATAGATGTTTAAACCAACAACTCTTCAAGCGGTGTTTGTGTAGTACTTATAGTCCTAAAAAAGTAAAGAACTTATACATGAAGGTTTTCAATATACTCGTATTATATATATATATAAATTTAATAAATGATTCCCCACAGTGGTCCTACCTTCCACTAGAATATCGGGTAACCAAATGCTACGTCTATGAAGTATACCGACTACACTGCACTCTACATGCTTGATAGTGAATCTCTTTGCTGTTTTAAATATTTAAAGAGCTTTAAGCTGGAGTAGGTGGTAAAGAGTTAGCAAGGAGAGAGGGAAGGTACGTGGGATAGGTGGGGGTGGGGGTAGTTTGAGGGAGTTCGGAGTAAAAAAAAAAAGAGGGCGTAGTTTAAAAGACCCAGTATGCAAATGAAGAGTTTTTAACTGTGTGACCACGCAAAATGCTGACAAATAGAGAAGAAATTCACTAGAGGTACTAAGGAAAAATATAAAGTCTACTTCTAAAAATATTGTATTTGAGATTTATTTTATGTGTGTGCACATGTTGGGTAAATAAACAAAAAAAAGTCTAAGGGTTTAACCCTTATGTTTATATTTTCCACGCCCTCTTTATTTTTGAAAAGTTGTGGTAAAGTAATGGTGGTAGTGTTTTAAAGTACAAATTTAGAAATTAAAATAAGGACTCGTCAGCATTTATTCTTCGTTACTGTGCCTGAGGGGAAGAAAGGTCGATTACAGATTTATAAGGTTAAGGTTCAAATCCAGACGGGGCCTAAAATATACTAGTTTAGCAATTTACATGCGAGTTCCCCGACATAGTCAGTTGTTCTAATTTCAAGCCCTAGGGTTAATCATGTGATCAAACTCAGTGGCGCACCCAGGGAAGGGCAAATAAGGAAGTTGTCCTCCTACCCAAAGACCTCAAATTAATTTTCAAAAATTGTCAGAAAGGGACCACTACAAATAGCTTCTTGAGGCATCCAATTTTTAAAAAAATTCTGGGACAGTATCATTCCAAATATTTTTAAGGTGCGTCTAATTTTGAAAAAATTGTCTGACTAAGTTAGTAAAAAATTGCTTTTAGAGGCATGTAGTTTTCAAAAAATCTTCAGGCAAAGACCATTTCAAATGTCTTCTAGAGCATCCTTTAAAAAAAACAGGCTTAGACTAGTTTGAATATCATTTAGAGAAAACTAAGTACAAGGAGTACTCCTAAAAGCTTCTAGAATCATATAGATTTTTAAACCTTTCAAAGGCAACACCTCTACAAATAACTTCTAGGTGGATCAATTTTTCTTCCGACATATTCCTGGAAAGGATCCTTAGACTCCCCTTTGGGTTGGAGGGCAAAACTTTATTTTTATAACCCCCACCCTACCCTCCACCGTCCTATACACAAATAGGGTTCCACCAACACTAATTCTTCTCTTCGAGAAAAACACTGAAAGTGTTCCGGTTTGTGGGGAAAATATTATGTTAAAATAACCATTACACGCTTTAAAGGTGCCCCAAAATTTACAAATTTTAAAAAGTACTGAAAAAATAGCTTAGATACATTATATCTAATCTAAGGTCACTTACGTCACCATGAAAAGAATTTAAATAGACTCAAGAGATATTTTATAGCCATAAATTGTCTTCGCCTCCAGTGGTTATGAAGCTGTGCCCCCTAACCCCTTTTTCCCTCCACCGAAATTTAATTCTGGACACAACATTGATTGTTTACCTTTCACCCCTTGAAGAAAGTTTCTGGGTGTACCACTTATCTAACTTGAAGCTCAGTGGCGGCTCGTGGGTTGTTGCCAAGGGTAACCTATGCTTACACGGGACTGTACTATTAAAGTGTTCCCTCCCAATCACTAGTAATTTGACCAACCACACACTCAATAATGTAAGTAAAAGAATCCGGGGTGGGATTGACTTTAAAGAGTAAGCTTGTTACTGAATGAGAGGGAATAATTTACAGAGAAAGAACACATTTCTGAATGATAGAAAAGTTATTGTATCTATTTTCATGGATATACAGCTAACAAACACTTTTAATAAATAGTATAAATACCTGTCCGACACCCTGGCTCAGTTGGTATCGTGTCTGTTTACTAAGCTAAGGTTACCTGTCTCGATTCCCGGCGTGGCCGAAAAGTTCATCATTGGTGAAATGTGGCTTTACCCTTTCAGAGTGATGAATTAACGGCCAGTGGGCTGGATGTTGTATCTGTCCTAATCTTACTTTCGATTATAAGGCATATGAAGCTACGACAGGTCTAGCAAGCCGATTGTGGAAAATACATGGCTTGAATAAAAAAACTGACCCAGGCCACAGGCTGGAAACAGTAATGGATGTAAAAAATATAAATACATAAAAAATAACACTAACAATTTAGTGAAATGTTATCAATGTTTATGACAAAAATGTATTTTCTTAAAGTTCCTTATTTTAGTATTTTAGAAAATATTGTTCGAGCCTCAGATTGGGTATTCCTCAAGAAGAATATGATCGGCCTTGATTTTCACTGGATTAGGCGATCCCACGCACTAATGCAAGGGCATAGAAATATCATTTTTCTAAGGGGAGTCCATCAAATTCAAGGGTGGATCGAACCCTCGAACCCCCTTTCTAGGCCCTTGGCTAATAGCCCCGTTGTATAGCACGGACTGGGGTACGAGGAATATATAGTATTTTATTCTTATTCTTTAATAGGACTTTTTTACTTTCTGTCGACACCACAGAGATAAAATATTGCGATTGTCAAAAAAAAAAAAAACTCGAACTCGAGATTTTGATAAATGTCCACGTTTCATGACCCCCTGAAACCAAAGTAAATGGTAAGGCGCACCGCACTGACTTTCTCCTCTTAAAATAGACATTTACTAAAAAAACTCGTAACTCGTAAGATTTGTGAAACAAAATAATAGGTCTATTCATTGTTATAGAAACATTAAACCAAAGATCATAAATGAAGTAATTTACACTATTACTTACTACTTACTTACTCTATGGCATTAAGAACTAGGAACACTGGTACAGAAAAAATGACAAAAGAGAAACATTTTTGTTTGCCAAAGAGCATAATATGAATCAAACTCATTTTCAAAGAGTTGAATTAAAAATTATATACATTTGCTCATGACTCGGAAACTATTGGTTTTATAAAAATATATTTCAAATAAAAGATTTTTATCTTTAATAGTACTAACTCTTTAAAATTATTTGTTATTTCTTATCTTAAATAATTGGGGGAAAATGATGAAAATTGGAAAATGTATCTTATATAAAGTACCCTCAAAGTCATTTTTATGATAAAACGAGAAGTTCCATCTTGTTTATGATAATAAACAGTGTCTAAATATAAAATGTAATCAAAATCATTAGAACGAATTTCCAGACAATCGATATTTCTCTTTTTGCCCTTCAGTAAACTACTCTTAAATTTGGTGTTAGATATCTAATTCCTAAAACCCATCGGGGAAGCCTTATGAAATTGGTAAAATAGTTTCGGCTCTAGCCCAAAGTACACGCTGACAGGTAGACGGCATCACGAAAACCACTTTTTTTTTGTTTCACGGGGTCATGACTCATGAATCGACGACATTAATCAAAATCTTGAGTTTGATTTTTTTGACGATCATCATATTTTCTTTCCAAGGTGTCGAGGTAAAGTGAAAGTGGTTTTCTTAATGGCGTTTCTCTGTCTATTTGTCTATACCTCGTGCTAGAGCAGAAAATATTTTGCCGATTGGGCTAAAACCTGGTATCTGAGTTTTTCCTATGGTTCCATCGGTGGGCCTTTGGAATTAGATATATAGCCTTAAAATCAAGGGTAGTTCACGTAAGGGCAAAAAAATATTAAATAGATTTTCTCAAGATTCGCTCTAACGATTTTGATTAAATTTTATATCCCGACACTGTTTATTGTTATAAACCAGATGAGGGTTTCTATTTTTTCATCAAAATGAGTTTTAGGGTACTTTACATGTAGGGAACTTTCCAATTTTGATCATTTCTCTGCAACTAATTGAGATACAAAACAACTGATCATTGTAAAGTTGTAGTACTATTAAAGATCAAAAATCTTTTATTTGAAATATATTTTTATAAAACTAATCATTTCTGAGCTATAAAAAATATACATACTTTTTAATTCAGTTCTTTGAAAATTAATTTGTCTTTTATGCTCTTTTGTGGACAAAGATGTTTCTCTTTTCTCAGTTTTTCTGTAACAATGTTTCTAGTTACTAATGCCATAGAGTGTACGTAAAAGTGTATATTATTTATTTTATGATCTTTGGTGTAATGTTTCTACAACAATGTATAGCGCTATTATTTCATTTCACAAATCTTACAAGTTTTTAGTAAATGTATATTCTAAGATAAAAGAGGTAGAAAGTCTGTGTGGTGCACCCTACCATTTATTTTATTTACTTGTTAATAAAATTTCAAAACTATTTAAAGAGACTCTTAGCCGGTAATGTATTTTCCAGAGTAGGTTAGCCCTCCCTCCACCATCAATCCTCTTTTATTTTCGATTAACTGCTACAAACCCGCTTAGGTGACCGCATAGTCTAACGCGTTATTCTCGTGTTACACTAGACTGCCGAAGAAGGGGAGGTAGGATTCCTATCCGGTTCAAATGGAATGAGGTGTTTTTTTTTCCCCTCAACAGTTTTACACTCTCTATCCAACAAATTCAGGTGCACTTCATCTAACATAAAATGATCCTAATCCCTGACACATTAGAGTAATTAGTACATAGGCGTACTACTCGAATGGGTAGTAAGACGAGGCGCTAAAAAAAAAGTAGTAAAATATGGCCCTCAAAATAATACGCTAGCGTTTTCTAAAATACACTCCCCATGAAAGTTGGACTGTGTATTACATTTTTCTGTTGCGTTTTTTAAGCTGAAAACGTTTACAATTCGACAAACGTACCTTTTTAACGCCTTCCTTTACTCCATCACTTTTTGTTTTTCAAATCCAAGATCTCGATATATTCAGCTCTCGAACTGCACGTATGAAATAACATGGAAGTCCCATATATACTTTATTTTGTCTAACACATAGACTTGTGTAAGTCGCGTTGCAAGGTAACAACGTCGGACACGTGTGTCCGGAACCCTCCCTCCTTTTCTTTTCTCTTCTCTTCATTTCCCCCTCCACCCTCTCTCTTTCACCGTTCTTTCAACCTTCATGCTGGCGTCATCAGATTTGAGAAAGGTGTAATCCTATTTCCCCCTCACGTCTCCTTTTATCAAGTTGGTTTCTGTTGCTCAAGTGTCTTCTTCAGTTAAAAATTGTGCGCCCCTCTGACTCCCTGCTCTTTCCTATTTCCGGATGTCCTTGGTTAGCGTTGTCTACGTTTTATCATTTTTTTCTATGGTTTTTAGTTTATTTGTTGCATGAAATCACTCACGCTTGGGCTCTTGGATCTGTAGCAGTTTTTTTTAGCACAGCGTCCTACTATTATTATTATTATTAGCACCGCGTCTTACTACCCGTTCGGGTTATACGCACCTACGCTAATATGTGATGGTAGGGTGATTGTGAGATGAAATTGAGGACCTACAGTTTAACATGGAATCCAAACCACGGTGGAGGCCTGTCATTCCTCACATTCACAAGTTGTGATTAATACACGTCTTATCAGAGGTGAAGGGAGAGTTGTTTGGCAATCAGATAAATCTGTACTGGGACCGAGGATTGAACCCCGGACCCCCAGCACAGAAGTCCGACACCTTACCCCTAGACCGCCAGGTCACCGGCTACAGCGTCTTACTAGCCGTTCAGGTTATACGCTTATATATGAATTACCTACTATAATGGTTTGGGGGATTAGGAAGGCTATATTTAGATTAAGTGTACCCGCAATTGTATGAAGGGAGAGTGAAAAACCATTTTGGGAAAAAACCTTCTCAGTCCACCCGACCCGGATCGAACCCCTATTTCCCCGTCTTCGGCAGTCTAGTCTAAAACTAGAGTAGCGCGTTAGACCATGAAGCCACTGAAGTTGGTATTTTATTATTAGTTATCTGAGCTTGAAAACTTTTTGTCTTGTTAAAAGTACAGAAGTCTGAAGTAAATAAATCCGCTAATGTCAGTTGTTAGATAAAACACTCTCGCCCAGCCACACTAATTTGCTATTGTTATTGATGGTGTTGTGACTAATTTCAAATAAATTATTAGTATCTATTGTAAACTTAGAAGATGGACAGACGCTATTTGGTAGGTTATATAAAAACCCCAAGTTTTGACCATTGCGATAGAAAGAGGACTGTAGATTCGTAGTAACAGATGTCTTCTAGTGCCTTGTGACCTATCACCACTTAACCGACGGTCATTCTGGGACAACATCCCATGTGTTAGGGGGTGACCAGACTGAGCGAGCGACTAAAATATAAAATAGAACACGTTGGTTGTAATGAGAGGTGGCCAGACTGGAGCGAGCTCGACCCGGGACAGTATAGTTTACAGGCGCTAGGCAATATTATTGAGTGCTAGGAAAACTTCTCATTTTGACATTTTTATTAATATCGATAGGTTTATCACACTTGCTACTAACGGTCTAATTTAAATGGTAAGATCATAAACCATACTTTATATATATATATAAACCATATATATACTTTATATATATATATAAACCATATATATACTTTATATATATATATAAACCATATATATACTTTTATATATATATAAACCATACTTTATATATATATATATACATATAACTGATATGTTAAAATACTTCAATATTATCAAAGTAGGCCTTTACAAATAGGAATCACCATTAGCGTTGAAAGAGGATGAGAAAACCACAACAATAAATCACTTGTCAAAAACCACCCTCAGTTTACTGAGCCAAGATTCGGAGTCTCCTCGTCAACAACTATCGAGAGCTATCTGCTAATCACGCGCTCGCTCGCTTGTCAGTCTGGCTGAACCCTAAAATGGAAGCATTGCATGGGGGAGTGCCCCACCCCCGTCCCCCAAATTCTCAAAAGTCTAGTGATCCTCGAGACATGATATAGCCGGCACGATAATTAGAGACGTAACATCTATGCTAGTTCAATTACTGTTAGAATGTTAGCAATTGTGACAGAAGTGGGGACCTTTCTGAAACATTTCTAAATCTAAACTTGTTCAACCAATATAACTATTTGTAGTTTCTAGTACATACATACATACATACATACATACATATATACATACATACATACATACATACATACATACATACATACATACATACATACATACATACATACATACATACATACATACATACATACATACATACATACATACATACATACATACATACATACATACATACATACATACATACATACATACATACATACATACATACATACATTACATACATACATACATACATACATACATACATACATACATACATACATACATACATACATACTACATACATACATACATACATACATACATACATATATAATCACGTCATTCCCTTACGGGGTAGCCAAGAAACTATTCATCATGCAGCTAAAAAAACCAACTCTGTACTTAACCATTCTCACTAACTTTCTCCACACTTCCCTAGCCTTGAATACGCCCCTCGCTTCAACAACAGCCATACACCGAGTCATACATGCTCTTTTATTCTTTAAACTCTTAATGATTCTCTTTCTCACACATTCTTATATAACATTTAGCCACGTCTTACATAGCATACCCCTTTCTTTTGATCCATAAATTCTACCTTCATATATTTGCTTCGTCATTAGAACCACACTCATCATCTCAACATGCCCAAAACAACGTAAGATACCTCTTTCACATTGACCTATTGGATTCCCTTTCAAACCGCAGTCCTTCACATTTCTAGTTGATCTCTTTCTAATTTATCAATAAACGACTATATAGTGAACTGAACAATTCTGTGTCGCTACGCAACCCAAACCACTAAGCTACCATGACAGATCTACCCAAGGGGTAGTGGCGTTTAGTTACATAATGTTATTTTCAAGATATTGATAATATCTATAAAAAGTTACAGCTGCCGATCACATGACTGGACGTGAAAGTAGATCTAATAACTTTTCTAACTTTTAGATAAGTCTCTTCCTGTGAAATTTGGACGTTTGTTAGTACTTATTTTTTTCTTCCTCGATTACCCTATTATTCTGTTTTTAACTAAAAGAAAAAAGTTAATCCCAAAAAAATATTTAAAAAAAACTTAAATAGATGCGTATGTACTCCAAACACTGTAAGAATAAACAAATATATTAAAGATAGATATTCATACATTTCCTTTAATTTTAATCCCTTGTAACTATCTCTCGTGTTCTTGTTTAAAACCTCCTCATTTAGTTGTTTATTCAACGAAACATATAACACAAAATACCAAAACTTAAATATACTACTTTTTTCTTAGCGTGTAGACATATTTTACACCGAGAAATATTCATGTTTTCTAACGAGTATAAGGTTGAGGTTAGCTTTTCATAGTCAACATTTTAGTCTTTTGTTCGTAATGGTGATGAAGCCGACGCAAGATTCATCCACCCAGGGTGGATGAATGAAAGGGGGAGATATAAAGGAAAGGTGAGGAGGGAAAGGGGATTCTACTCATGAATTTTCATGGAACACAAATGAAGTAATCTCCAATTATACATTTAAACATACCTTTCGTATTTATGATTCGACGTCTACACAGTTTTAATTTAAAATATGTGAAAAACTTGTTTGTCGTTTGGGTTTATTAGGTTTTTTTTTAACTCTTGAATGTACAGTAGACTAATGTACAATGTGAATTGTATAGTAATAACTTTTAAAAAATGAGATTATATTTCTCGTGAAGCCAAGCCATAAAGTCTTGTTGGTCTCTACAGTTAAGTTAAGCTATGAAATATTGTCCTGTTCTCTGATGAAGGTAGATACAAACTGTTGTCCTTTTTTGGGTTCGATGGTCAATTTATTTATTTATATTTATGGCTAAAGTTAGGATATTTAATCCTGTCCTTTCTGGTAAAATTACGTTTTAAAATATTGTTTTTTTTCGAGGAATCGAAGAAAAGGTCGTATCCGTGGTGGGTATGGGGAGGGAAGGGATCCAAGCATCCTCTAACTCTTCATACCCTCAAAATGGCAAATAGAATTA
The DNA here is from genome assembly GCA_033556935.1 of Timema podura. Taxonomy (NCBI): domain Eukaryota; kingdom Metazoa; phylum Arthropoda; class Insecta; order Phasmatodea; family Timematidae; genus Timema; species Timema podura. The sequence goes on from JAVRXN010000009.1 coordinate 87,133,882, forward strand.
TATCAATTATATTTTCATTTATTTGTGGTATTTATCGTGCACTTTCTGAACCGACTGATTGTATCAGCACACGACCTATAAACTAACTTAAATCTAGAACAGACATAACATCCAGCCTTCGGCCGTTAAATTGTGATTGTGAAAAGGGAAACATAAATTTCACCCATGATTAATTTTACGGCCATGCCGAGAGTCAAATCCGGGACCTCTAACTCGGTAGAAAGATACTCTACCAACTGAGCTAAAGTGTCGCACTATATAATATATCAATAATAGTATTAATGATATGCAGAGTTAAAATTAAATGAACAAATGTGGTCTAGTGTTCAGAGTTTATAGCTACAGCTACAGAGGTCCCGGGTTCGATCCCCGGCGCTTCCAGATTTTCTGTGAAGCAATCGGTCTGCAACGGTGTCAACTCAGCCTCGTGAGGATTAATGAGGAGCTAATTGAATAAAGAAGTAGCGGCTCCGGTATAGAAAACTAAGACTAACGGCTATAGGGTTAGTTTTGTTGATAAACATGACACCCTCTATCCACGGGTTTTGGCATTATCTTCACCAACAAGTGGTGACTGCTCGGTCAGTATGGTTCGATTGTGGGCTCACGCCATGGAGTTTTTTTTAAATATATGTAGTACTGATATAAAAAGTATTGTCAGTGAAGAAAATCTGGCAACAATGGGTTTTTTCTATGTAGAAGCTAGAGCTACAAAGTAAGATGATTGTAACTGACATTTGAGTCTCCCCTTCTTCAAAATGTTAGCTACGCCACTGACTACATATTATGTATGTAAACCATTCTTGTGCTACTTTGATATACATTCAGATACACATTGTGAAGCTTTCAACTTAGTGATTTTATTCTCAAAGAGTTTGATATCTATTATAAGTACATCCGTCACCGGTCGTCTTGTGAATGTAAAGTCAGGAGTTTGAAATAGGAGCCATTTCCTGTCAAATCCGCACATAGGCCCATGAACGTTTAGTCTAGTTGAGACAGTAGTAGATCTGTGGGAAACTCTTGTCTCAAGGATAGCGTGGTTTTATGAGGTGGATAGAAGCCCGTTGATTGGTGCGTTATGCCGTCATCGGAGGAATCTCCTATTTTCAGTTCCCTACAGATCCCGTTTGCAGAATTGAGTGGATTCGTGCTATTCCACTCTCAGATTAAACCCCTACAAACAACTCTTATTTCCACTCTAGTTACCTAATATTTGTGGAAAAATACGAAGACAAAAGTGGCAAGTTGTTACTCAAGTAATAGAAGCAGAAAAGAAAATAAGAGTTAATATGGTTTTGAGGCTGCATCCAGTAAGATACTGGGAGATGACTTTTTAAAGTTATTTCGTTGAAGAAAATTTTGAATCTGTTACAGAAACAATCAGAACAAACAATAAGTTATTTTCAGTTCTAGAATAAGATTATTTAGAAAATATTAAGTTTGATGACACTGGATTTATATATGTATGCCGATGTTAGTATTAAACTATCCAACAAAACCAATTGTGATAACTGTTATTCATTGCTAATCAACTAAATGAAATGTAATTACAAGTAGGCCTATTTCCATAACTTTAATAAAGGCGGGTTATCTGTTCCATCAGATTTTATTTTGGCAGTTTGTAAACATGTGGTAAGAATTATGCAAACCCCTTTAACAGAAAATTTTGAGAAATTTTTAATAACTGCTAACAGATCAGAGAAATACATCTTTAAATATTATATATGTTATATCCAATAATCTTTTAAGTAATTATTGTAAAAAAGAAATTATTCTTTTGTCAGTTGCTTGGATAAAAAAAAATGTTAATATTTCCATGATATTCTTAAATGTTAAAACAAAAATCTGATTGTGTTTCTTCACAACATATATTTTAATTCTCTAACATGTATAATTATTTAGCTTTATAAGGCTTACAATAAAGTTAATAGCCCAGGCCTGGAGTATACTGATCATCATAGTAAATTAGTTTGTGTTAAAACTACAGTCATTACCTGCAGATTTTTTTAAATACTGTTTGTAAATAATTACAGTCCTGTAAAATTTAGATTTGTAATTAGCTTATTGTTTAGGTTTACAAGTTTAACATTTAATACATATAAGTTATATTAATGGATACTTTGACGAGTCACCTGTTAACCAGCCAATAGCTGAAATATTATAAATGTTATGTGGCAAATAAATTTATATTCATTATGTTCACATCATAAAAACGTAATGTTCCAGTTAAACGTAATGTTTAGTTTAAAGTAATTTAATTGTTAAAAACATTTTTTCTATTTGACGCATTGTAGGAGTCATTAGCAAGCCGGTTTAATAACATTTTGAAGTGCCAATAATTATAAAAAATCAGTAAAGTTACAATAGTTTTATAAACACGTACCAGAGCGAGCAATATGGCGAGTGACCCCAGTGAGAAGAGGTATTGCGACGTTGCCACATCAACAGCCGCGGCCTTCTACTAGAGATGGCTATGTTCTGGGAGTTGGTTGTAGACAGTTGTTGTAGAGTGTGTCGGGAATATGCGGGAGTCCAGCGAGGGCGTGCCTTAAGTGCCATGGGTACGATAGGGTTAAGACAGTGGTTAGACAGAATCGAGTGTGGGCAGTTGCCCAAAGTGTCATGAGTACGATAGGGGTTAAGACAGTGGTTAGACAGAGTCGAGTGTGGGCAGTTGCCCAAAGTGTCATGAAAAGTGTCTTAGGCATTGGCCATGTGCGTGCTTTTATGTGAAACCCTTCCAGAGGAATTGCGGACTTAGACCTAACTATAAATTGTAATTTAAGCTCAAAGGTGACCGGGGATGAGTGGATCCAACACTCGTCACTATGACGACCATGTATTAGTTAATTTCCTTTTAATAAACCCAATAGTAGTATTAATCGACGCCCATTCATTCAAGACTCCATACTGACCCCATCATACTGTAGTCTCACAAGGGATTGTAGGGTCGTATCTTTATTTATTGGTGATTGATAAAACGTGTGCCCTCACATCTTAGTATCAGAAGCGGGATTTTTATACGTCAACTTAGGCGTAGAACTCCGGCTTCACATCCCGGTGATCATAAAGTCATGTGGGCCCCTGGCATCAAAATAAAAATGAGCGTTGTTGGCCGTTTGGACTATTACAGCCTAGATTGTGAACTCAAAACCATTTTACTAACACATCTTGTAAAATTCTACGTTGGGTTGCCAATTGTAAAATTAAGAGAAGCGTCTATATGCTGAAAGCCCCACTGTTGGGCTCCAATTGAAAAACTCTACGAAAAGACGACTTAAAATCTTAACATCTGTCCCTGGCTAGCTCGGGTTCCCTTCTCGACGTGATTATCATATAAGGAAATTCCCACTTACACAATAAATATACTTTGAATCACTTTTATATTAATTTATTGTTTGTACGTATTATTTTATATGTTATTACTATAACAATTGACAATCTCAGCTTGTACAATTTACCCGTCTCTACACCAGTCACCGTACACTATATCATAGTTACATATGTGACGACAAGCAACGCACGTCTTGTCGCCAACCCAGTCACTAAACGGATCCTTCTTGTGTAACAGTGAGAGTTCGTTTCTCCATCGCGTCTTTTTCAAATTATGAGGAAATCGACGATTGCACCAGAGTGGACTGACAATCTCGACCTATCACAGAGAGTATTTTGAATACTGGCTTTCTGGTTGGCTGGACAATGTAACCGCTCCGTACTAAGGAAAAGGTGTATTTCTCTTAGAACGAAAACTCGTACTAGATCAGCTCTTTTCGTTTTGGTTTCATCGTCCAACGCACCCAGTAAGCACATTTAAAATAAGAAAAATGTGTAGACTTCCAAACTGTCTGAAGGGGATTAAATATTCTAAAATGCAAATGAATAATTAAAATAATATTATAAAATAAAGAGAATTCCCGAATTTAAATATAAAATGCAAATAGAATATTAAAACTGCAGTCTCATCCTTCCTTTTCGAAACAACATAGTTTTACAAGTTAGGACATTATAATCTAAGACACACGGTATAAAAACATATGAACGATTATATACGACATTCGTGTAAAAATGTATAGTGTTATTTATAAATATGAATATTGTCTATCATATTGGGTTTTACTCATTCAAAACAAATCTATCCGACTCCTATTTTCCTGTTTCAACATGTCTGGAATAATCACCGCCATAATGGCACCAGACGTCACATAGGGGCTTCGACATTCTGATGGCGTCACCCGTGACTTACTTTGAACCTGTTTCAACATGTTGGTAATGATTACCGCCATACTGGCGCCCAATCACATAACACAAAGGTTAATTACCTTTGTCTAAAGTCGCTAAACGGGACAGGGGTTAAGTGGGGGTAAAATTATGTTTTAGAGTTCCCAGGATTACGGAAGAACAAAGAGTTAGGATTTCAACATTATTATGACGTTATTTAGGGTCAATGGCCTCAGGTAGGTGAGGGGGGAAAGAGGATGGGGAGAGGTGAAATAGTGTTGATGCACCTTGTTGTGTACTAACGCTAAAAAGTTTAATTTATTTTATAGCACTTATATTATTTAGATTCCTGCCCTAGCTAAAAATAAAAGCACTAAGCTTTATTCTGAAGGCATTCAATTTTCATAAATCATTTTGGCCTCCAGTGTTTGGTATTTTGTGGCCTACATGCCCTCATCACTAACGCTCAAATTTTCCTTCTGAATACGACTTTAAGCTAAGATGTAAAGATTTGATATTTTTATTTCTAGTGAAACTGAGCTATAAAATTTGGTCAATCTCTGGGGTAACTAAGCTAAAAATCATGTTTTATTATTTACAAATATATATATATGTATATAACTTTATTTATTTTTAATTTATATTTGTATTTAGCTGTAGGAAATGTTTATATATTGCATAAGCAATAAGTTAATAAACTTGACTTTACAAATTTTACCACGAAATATAAAAAAATGACACATAAATTCAAACTTAACGGATGTATATACGTTTGCGGCCTTTGAAGTATGAAAAGTTCACTTTTTACAGAACCACACTCTACGTTTAAAAAGAGAAGTTTATAACATTAACTTTCACTTTTTTTAAAGAACGTATGTCATTCTAACAAAAAAACAACTTTTATTTTAACAAACATACTAGGGTGGTGTCATAAGCAATAGATAGGCTACATACTGGCGGTACCCGTTATCCTAAACAGAGAGAAGTGATGGGGGGGGGGAGTAGGGAGATATTTCTACAAAAGAGGTAATGCGAGGTAAGGGGAAGGGGCGATGAGGATGAAGCAAAGCAAAAAGAACTTTGTACCGTGTTTTGTTTGGTTCCCATCTCCGGTTTTGCGTGGATCGTGTGGCAGATGATGTGGCAAGGAGAGGATGAAAGAGAGAGAGAGGGAGTGTGACGTAATGGTAGAGAGAGGGAAGTCTCACTTTGTGGCAGTGACAGACACACCGGTAGCGGCTAAATTTCCTGTCAACTCCGTTAGAAATCTTTTTTATTTCTCTGCCACAAAGAGAAAGAAGGCTCAACACTAATCTAATCTCTTTGTGCCACAGTAACAGTGAACCATGGCACAAAAGCATCCCCCCCCCCTCCTTAACCTCTCTTGCTTTACATCCCCCACCACTCCAACCTTACATCACCTCGTGTTGACGAATCAAACAGTTGCCGTGGTTTGAAAGTGGAAAAGACAGTCTGACGTCCTGAAAGCTGGGGTTGTTTTTTTTAATCAGAGGGAAAAATAAATCCTGATATGACAGGGAGTTCTGTAAGTTTACAATTATTATGACTTTTGAATTAGGTATTAAACGGATTTCAACCAAACTCTGTGCACATATAAGACCTTTTCCCATAAAGAGATACATGCAATTTAATATATTCTCTCAAAGTTATCTTTCCAGATCCCAGGGTACCAAAATTTTAAAATAAATTTAAATGTGATTTTGCTTTTGAATTATTATATTATTATTATTTATTATTATTACTATTATTATTTGAGGTATTTAACTTGCACTTCCGAACCGACTGATTATATCAGCACACGACTTATGAACTAACATAGACCTATAACAGACACAACATATATCCCCAGACCGTTAATAAACTATTGTGAAAGGGGAAACCCACATTTAACCAAACATACATTTTCCACCCGTGAAAAGAATCCGGAACCCTTAATTCATGTTTTTGTTCATATTTCGTACTCAAAGAGTAACACACGACCTTGAGATTAATTTAGCTATTGTTGCTGCCCATCCCCCCCTATCCATTCACTATCCATATGTCACTCTGTCAGGATAAACTGTCAAAGGGTGGGAGTTGTCGGGTAGAAGTATTTAAAATAGTCAAACTTTTTGTTTAGCACCGCGTCTTACTATCCGTTCGGGTTGTACGCTTAAGTACTAATTACGCTAATGGGTTAGGAATTAGGAAGGATGAATTTAGAGGAAGTTAACCCGCATCTATGTGGAGGGAAAGTGGAAAACCATTTAGGAACCCCCCTCCCCTTTCCAGTTCACCCAACCAAGATTCGAACCTCGATCTCCCCGTTCTCGGCAGTCTAGCTCAACACGAAACTAGAGCGTTAGCTAACTACACCACCGAGGCGGGTTCTCTTTGTGTTGATGGATTTTGTAAAGTACATAGTATGATGTAGATAGTTAATTGGTAAAATACTACGAAAGTTATAGCCCAAGTCAATCAGTCTAGCAAACAGTCCTTGAATACTTCTATATCGGCGGACCACACCATCTCGTCCTGGACAAGAACTACATAAGTCCTACCTCTATGGTCCTTGCTGTCAACTATCAAAACAATCTTTAACACTCTCTTAAGACTCTCCGAAAAAACAAGACCCCTTGTTCTCGTTTCGTACCTCCGTATAGTTTTAAAAATGTGTCATACTTATTGATGTTTTGCTGTAATTTACTGGTATGTAACCATACACAATTCGAGCTGACTTTCAAAACATACCTCTAAACTTATTGTGGACTGTTCTGAATAGTTTGGCTCAATCAAATTTTCATTATTACAAGGGAACTGTGTCTCTTATGTAACATATGTCCCAATGCTACTACACACTGACAATATATTGGAATTAGGGACATAAATTTTTGAAATGTCTAAATATATTTGGAAAGGCATTTGGGGGGGGAGGGAATTACATAAACACCAGGTACGCATTTTGGGTACGTAAAGTTCAAACTCTTAAAAACTTTACCCGTGTCAAAATATATCTCATATAAACCAATTACACTTAGAAGGGATTATACAACTCTACTAAAATAAGTAGGTCTAAAATGAAAAATAAAGCTTTTGATATTACCATGTGAAGAAAATTAAACTCTATGTTTCTACTGAAGCAATATTTTATTTATTTTGATCAAAAAAATGTTAGATTTTACAAAAAATATATATATTTATATTTTTTTGCTACACATTTTTTTTACTATAAAACTAAAGCCGCAAGAGCACGTAGAAAAAAATAAGTTGGTATTTTTCTTTATTTGATATGTTCGGCGAATTATACGAATGACGTAAATCTATTTATAAAACAATGCACACAGAAATGTATCCATTTAAAACTTCATTATTATTTTATTGTGGTTAATTAAGTTTTGTGCATGCAAAATACATTGGAGACCTTTCTATTATGTTGTAATTTTATTAGCCCGTGGGCATTGCCCTTAACCACATTATAAACATTTTAAAATTCTACAAGCTAATTTAGTTTAATTTCGTAGCTTATTATTTCAGTAGAGTTTATGTGCAGTAAAAATAATAATAATAATAATAATAATAATAATAATAAATTGAAATGTTTGTATTGTAAAATGTTGACTGTAATGACTGTTTTAGTGTAGTCTATGTAATACTTAATTTTGTTGTAATCTTTTTTTTTAACTTAAAGCTGTCTATATTATATTATACATATTATGAATAAATATTGACTCTAAATTTTGAAATAAACCATTTTTCTACTTACACCACAAATTTACTTTAAGAACATTTTGATTATATTAGCACACGACATAAACTAAATTAAATCTAGAACAGACTCAACATCCTGATTATTTCAGCACATTACTTATGAACTAAATTAGAACAGACACACAACATCCAATCCCCGGATGTTAATTTATCACTGTGAAAGGGGAAACATATATATGACCAAATATAAATTTTTCAACAATGCTGGGAATAGAACCCGTGATCCTTAGATCTAGAGAAAAGAACGCTTCTAACTGGGCAAGGTCAAGCCAGGTTAACACACCTGGCAATTCTACCAATATAAAGAGATTTTGCTTAAAATATCAATTACGATTAAATAGTAAAGGAGTTTTCTGCTGTTAAATCTAGAAAGGTATAAACTGTAAGTATAAAATCAATCTGTTGATATTTTTAAATAATGTAACTTCTACATTTTTCATAAGTAATTGAGGTAGCAATTAATTATAAACAAAAAGTATTATTTATTCAATTAAAACTATTAACAAATTTTTTCTTTAATACACCTATTTAAGCTCATATAATCAGCACATGCTATTGAATAAGAATATTTATTTAAGTTAATTTTTAGTAAAAAGATATTAAATTATAATAAATATTTAATGCATAAAAAATATTTTGTTATTATTTGATACAAATTAGCAAATTATAAACGGGACAATAATTGCAATCCACAATAATAATAGTAAGATTTTTGTTATACAGCTAATGTATTACATCTGCAACAGGTATACAATACAATCTGACACCATCACCTGCTCCGGTATGACTGGTCGGAAACGGGGTGGTTTGCGATGGGGGCCGGAGGGGGGGCTCTAATGTTACTGTTTGCCCCAGGCGCCAATTCCTCTAGCTACGGCCCTGTGTAGAAGAGAAAAAGAATATAATTGGCAAGTTAAGCTGCTTCGGGGAAAATAGAAGGTTGGATAAAAAAAAAAGTAAAATAGTAATGATGCAGAATCAAACTCTTAAAATTCTCTAAAAAAACTCGTAACAAAGCTTAGCTGGGATATTTTTCCTTTGATAGCAAATATTAAAAAGAGACAACAGTTTTACTGAAACCTTACAATTCAAATAAATAAAAAAAGTCATAATAAATAAGTCAATATTAATTGTTATATACCATTGGCTTGCAGTGCATATATTTTAAAAAGAGCAATATGAGATAAAAAATATCCAGGAAAGATCCATAAATAAAGAATTTCTCTAGAGTTTAGAGAAGTGATGGGGTTGGGGGCGAGAAAATATGGATACATTTATAATTTAGTTGACAAGTATTTTAAAAATATATATATTTTTTGTTAATAATCAATCATTATTTTTAGAGTAAATTTAGAATCTTGAAAGAGTATTTTTTACTAACGATGTTGCCTACATGATGAATTCAAAGCTATTTTGCAAAGCGGGTTGCATCCTAACTTGACTCGTCTAAGCACCCTAACCACTATAATCTCCCGCAAACACCACTGTATGAAATATAAATAGAGGGAATAAAATGAGCAGCATCTTGTTTATATGTCGATAACAATTCCCCTCTTTCTCTGACGAGTATACACACTTACTCTACTATTTACGCCTGGGCAGCATTGACATGTATGTAAAAATCAACTTAATCTTCTTTCCCATTTTATATAGACATATGCTTCAATGGGCATTTTTTTCATCTAAATCCCGGCAGGAAGATTCCCGCTGACCATTTTAGTGAATAAATCAAACAGCCTGAGTTGGCTACAATTTTTAAAAAACACGTTTATAAAAAAAACTTAAAGGTAAAAAAATATTAAGATTATTTTTTGAACTATTTAAGTTTTTTTTTGTTGCAATGTAATAATTATATCTTTAAAGGTTGCCGAATAAAATGTAAATACATTAATTAACATGGCAAAGACTAAATTGACTTGTCGTGACGTCACAGATAGGCAACATCCAGAAGTGCATCGTCTTCTAAGGGTTTCCCTTAACACATATCAATGATGGTGGTTTTATTATTTAAGGGTGCCATTCAGTTAAAAAGATTGAGAAACACTTGTCTAAAGCAATCCTTCTTAAACTTTTAAATGCTCTGCGGAACCGCCTAAAGACTAGGTCTATAATCAGAAAATTTGAAAATTAAAAAAAGTTGCTAATATTATTGATGCTAATAATATTTCTGTTTAATGCAACTAAAAAGGCATAAATGTTATCGTAACACTTGAATTATTTTTATATAGCACTATGTCTTATTACCCGTTCGGCTTATATGCTTATGTACTAATTACGTTCATGGGTTAGGAATGTGGAAGGTTTAGTTTTATAGGAAGCGTACACGCATTTGCGTGGAGAGAGAGTGGGAAGACATTTAGGAAGAATCACCCTCAATACACCCGATCAAGATCTGAACCTCAATTCCCCCCCTTATCAGCAGTATAATCTATTGTGAGAGTAGCGCCTTAGACCCTGCGACCACCGAAGCGGGTTTGACTGTGTTAAAAGTTAAAACTAGATAAAAGAAATAATTCAAATATTTAGGCTAAGCTACTTTGCATAACATAAATGTAAAAAATAAATCACATTGACATTCAATTCTTAGTCATAATTAGTAGAGTCTTCTTCTACTCTTAGAAGATCTTATTCTGCTTTTTTTAACTACACAAAGGGCTTAAACGTTTTCTCACACAGATATTATCATAGTTATTAAAATTATTAGTTAAAAGTAGTTTACTGATAGCTAATTCTTCTAGATTGTGTACCTAATTAAAATAGATTATGTAAGAAAGTTGGTACAATTGGGTCGAACTAATTATTGTACTATTTCTTTTAAGTGTCACGAAAGGACAAAGTTAGCACGAACCCAATATACATTCTGAGTTTCATAAAAAGCCCGTTATTTGAAAACTGGAAACTCATGTTTCTTCAATGGTGGAATTAAAAATTAAAATAACTATACTTTATTTTTATTTTATCACCGCGTTTTACTACTCGTTTAAATTGAACATATTAATGTTCTAATTACGCCAATGAGCTAAGGATAGGTTGAATTTAGAGAATGTGTACCTGAATTTGCGGGAGGAGAGAGTGGAAAAACATATAGGAAAAAACACCCAACCGAGACATAAATACCGATCTTCCTCTCATAGGCAGTCTAGTCTATTGCGAAACCTTAGACCAGGTATCGATCCCGCAACAATTTTCAGTTGATAGCATAAAAAATCTACATCGTCATTAAAAGTCAATCTTTGAATCTTTTAAACTGGCCAAAATATCTAGTACTTTCAAATAATATTTTAATTTTCCTATAAAGGTGATATTTGAGCAAATATTGAATTTAAGATATTATTATTATTATTATTATTACTATCATCATCATCATGTTCTGTCTTAAGACAATTCCATTCCTTTTGTCAGTGAACTTAGACCGCCAATGCACCCCGTCCTTAGTCCTCTGCCTCTTCCCTCAGCCTTCAGAATTTTCTACTTTCCTTCGAGTCATCCAATATTTGAACCCTCCTCCTTCCTAATATGTTCTTCTTTTCCTTAACACTTCCTGCTATGACGTCGTGCAGAAGACAGTTCCTCCTAAGGATATGCTCGATCCAGTTTGCTTTGCACCGAAGAATCACATCCAAAATGGTTCTCTTCTCACTCATTCTTCTTAGGACTTCATTTGTCCTCCTGTATGTCCACCTGATCTTCTCAAGTCTTCTCCAGCACCACATTTCAAAGCTCCCCAAGTATCTTCCTGAAAATCCAAGTTTCTGCTCCAAATGTAGCATTTTATCAGTTTCTTCCTCGGTTACAAACTTGAACTTACTGGTCAGCAGTAACCTTTTCTTGTTGAGATCTTTCTTGTACATGGCGATCCTCGGCCTAATTTCCTTGGTGCACTAGGCATACTTTGTCAGCAGACTTTCCAGGTTATTGAACTGCTATATGTTTGTCCAACTCCTGGTTTCTAATTTTGATTTTCAGCAGCTCTTCATTTATTTATTTTTAAATCATAGAGACCAAAAATAAAAAAGTTGAGTGCAGAAACGATGGCTAATCGCGGAAACTTTGATAAGTTCATGAGTCACTCAGGGATCCAAAAAAAGTTGCCGACTCCTGCCAGACCATGCGGCCACCAGAGTAGGTAATTAATAATTAAAATAAGCAATATTTCTAGATTGCTAAATATTGGCTTTCAGTCAACTTTGGGGGTCGAAAGTGGGCATCTTATAAAAATGGATGGCTTACCGATATTTGCATAGATCTCTTCTGTGTGACGTGATCCCGCGTTTATGACCCCCTTCTCATCACTGGTTCGGTAGGGGGAGGGGAGGGGGGCGCAGTTTATGGCGTCACAGACCGAGAGATGGGTGGGCTTATAGTCTAGGTACGTTGCGTCCACACCAGAGCACGTACGTGCGGTTTTCTCCCGCGGTTTCCAGCACGTGAGACATAATAAACCAACCCTATTAGTGACGCGATCCCCTCGGTCGGCACTTGTTTGTTACGTAAACCTAGGCGACTAGGTATGCCACAAGCACGCCTGAGCCAAGGGAAACAAACCAATTTAGCTTTAGCTTATTTTGATGTCATTCTTTTTCAGTCGATAAAATGACACCTTGACACGGGAAACAAACCCTAGACCTTTGGCTTAGTACGCCAATGATCTGACTGACCACTGAGCTATCCAGGTGTAATCCCGTGCCCCAGGGTCATTCTTCAATCATATTTTAAAGGCAGAGTCTGTGATGGACGTGCGAAAATCGTCAGCTACATTTGTGTGATCAATTAAGATCACACCTGCTTTGGTGACCACGTGGTCTAAAGCGCTACTCTCACAGTAAACTAGACTACCGATGTCGGGGAGATCAAGGTTCGAATCTCAGTTGGGTGTACTAATGGAGGGTTTTACAAAAAGTTTTTCCACTCTCCCTCCACTCAAATGCTAGTACACTTCCTTTAAATATAGCTTCCCTAATCCCTAAAACCATTAGCGTGATTAATACATAAACGTATAACCCGAACGGGTAGTAAGACGTGGTGCTAAAAAAATTAATATTACGAGCCATCAGGTAATATAGCCACCCATGATCCGGGAAGGCTTTATGCTGCCAGTAGTACAATAGTACAAATACAATTTAAAGAATATAATATTTAGATGCAGCTATAACCGTGATTAACAAATATAGCTTTTCTATTTAATCCATTAATTTGTTCTGATGGCAAGATAACAGATATTTTTGTCGTTTTTTCCTTATTCTTTTAGCACTACGTCTACTACCCAATCGGCAATACTATATATAATATATATATATATATATATATATATATATATATATAGATAGATAGATTTGTATTGTCCGAATGGGTAGTAGACGTGGTGCTATATATATTACTATTTACCTTAGTGAGTTTAGGGATGAGCAAAGTTAAATTTAAAGGACATGTACCCTCATTTGGTTAGATCACTTAGCTCAGTCGGGAACATATCTGCCCGCTAATCTCTGGCACCCGGGTTCGATTCCCGACATAGCTAAAAAATATATAATTGATGAAATGTGGGGTTTCCCCTGTTAAAGTGTTAAATTAACGTCCAAGGGCTGGGTGTTGTGTCTGTACTAGTTAATTTATAAATTGTGTTCTGATATAATCAGTCGGTTTCAGAAAGTACCCGTTAAATACCTCAAATAAAAATACCATAAAAAAGTGTCATCATTTGCGTGGGAGGAAAGTTTAAACCCATTTAGGGAAATCCACCCTCAATACATACAGCTGGGATTAGAACCCTGAACTCCCCATCATCGGCAGTTCAAATTTTTGTTGTTGAGTGACGAACGTTGACCATTCGGCCACATAAGTGGATCAAAATAGTATTAATAATATAGGAAAATACTATTAATGTTGGCCTCAAAAATATTATGTTTTCATTTTCTAAATGTTTCTTTCAATCAAAATCCTTCTGTACCTACTTATTGGAATTCAACTGCGGTTACGATTATATATCTATAACAGTTTACTTTGATGATATTCAGCGATTACATATCTATAACAGTTTACTTTGATTATATTCAGCGGTTTAGTTAAATTATTTAACCTAAAATTACTGTATATGAATGCTTACACCACTAAGATGCTAACTATCTATGATACGCAGTTTTTTTTAATACATCTACATTTCATAATAGTCTCAACTCCACATTTATTTACCCTACATGTTGTCGCCAACCAACTGGAATCAGTATTTTCTATTAACTACAGGACATATATAATTATAAACATCACATCTCTAGTACTTTGCTTCGTCGTGTGTTTCCGTTCATTAAATTTGAAACTGTTTTATCCCATCCTTTTCCTCCTTCCATTTGCCTTTGTGCGTATCATTCCCACATATTGCAGGCCAACATAAAAAAATAAAAAAAGGAATCTCTTGAACGTATTTATATGTCTCCTTTTGGACCTAATCCCTTTCCCTTTAATCCTACTTCAACGCAGACTCCTTTTTCATTCACCTTCCTTAGCCTTTGTTCTTGCCTCCTCTTTACATCTCTTTCGCAATATATTTATCTCTTTCTCTCTCTCATCTTTCTATATATATATATATATATATATATATTTATCATTTCTATATATATATATATAAGTTTGAAGCTTATTTTATTACCGGTCTTCGCTTTTCTCTCCCCCATCAATTCTTTTGTTTCTAAAGTATTCCTTGTTTCTCTTTACGATGTTTGCTTTAATATTTTATAGCTAAACCCTGATTTTTATAGGAAGGTCCACTTTCGACCACTGATTGAACATTGATTGAAAGTCACTAAAATTTGGCAATATAGAAATATTTCTTATTTGATTTATTTACCATAAAGTTCAGCCAAAATGTTATCAAAAAGTTTCCAATAATCCTTCCTTATGGATTACTGTGAAGAAGTCTTAAGAAGAGTGGGTGAGAAGAGATCCATTTTGGATGTGATTCTTTGGTACAAAGCAAACTGGATCGGGCACATCCTTAGGAGGAACTGTCTTCTGCACGACGTCATAGAAGGAAGGGAAAGGAAAGGAAAGAGGAGCTTAGGAAGAAGGAGGATTCAAATATTAGATTATTGAAGGAAAGAAGAAAATTATCGAAGCTTAAGTAGGAGGCAAAGAACAGGGTGCGGAATAGACCTGTTGTAAGACAGAACACCTAATAATAATAATATGGATTACTGTATAATTTATTTATACATTTTCAACGAAACAGGCTATGAATGTAAACACAATTGCCATATTTTCTTCCCGCCATTATGGCAACATGAGTTTTCAGCTTTAAAATAACGGCTTCCTGTGAAAATCGACTGTACCTATTTTCTTATCCTCCCTCGTTCTTGACAACATTTTCTAATTTACTTTACTCAACTATTCATTTTCCTCATTATTCAGTGAGGTGCATGGCTCCATCGTAGAGAGAGATGATATTGTAACTACCTTCCCCTATTTCCTACCTGGGTTTTTCTCAATGACATCTTCTCCCCGCTCCCTGAAGGTATTGGCCCTAGATGACGTTACCAGAATATTGAAATCCCCCCCCCCCTTTCTTCCTTCGTGAAGACGTCATCACATGTTGCAATCCTGCCCATTTGATATTTTCGGCCCATTTTATTATGGTTGGTTGAATTTTATTTCATATTGTATTGTATTTATTATTTTCTCTAGACTTCTATGACTAGTTCCCTCACACCAATGTTCATAATTATTTCTCAAATATATGCATAGAAAAATTGCCTCCAAACAATTGAAATTGAACCCAAGACCTAGGCTTATTGCGGCTTAGAATAACGAATGACAAATACATCTCTAATAATTATTATAGCACTGGTATCTACAATCCAATTTTCACGGGGAAAATCTTATCCAACAGCTAGAAAAACCACTATATCTACTTTCAAGTAATCATAATTGAGTAATGTCATCTTTAGTGGTCACTTTTGATAGATTAATATCAATACCGTTAAAAGGACAATACTAATATAGATAAATGTTGTCAATTAAGGCTATAAAATTTTTAGATTTTCTAAAAATCCATGCCTAGGAAAATTGTATTGTATTTTTAGTCATCTACCATATATTATATAATATATTGTTCAGTTACGAAGCTCTCAGTTGTGTTTTTTTATACAATTAATTTTTCCTAAAGACGATTTAAAACTATAGTTTTATACATTTATTTCAAAAATATTCTTTATACCCCTTTTCTTCCTCCTAGTACCCACTTATTTTATTTGTCTCTAAGATGATTTATTTTTATTTTCCATTCCCACTTTCATTTTTGTCCTCCCCATAGGTTCTTTCTCTCTATCTACATTCCCCATCTTCGTTCTTCGCTGTTTCTCTCTGTGCGCACATGCCTTCTAAGGGCACCCTATCCCCCCTTTGGCAAGGGTTACCAATGTCTGCATGGGAGTAAAACCCCCAGAGGACACGCTGTGTTGAGTCTCATTAAAACCACATTTTAAACGCTTCACTTGTCCTGACAGAAACATAATGAAGGTATAGACGCCTTTGAAAAAATAATAGAAATATATACATGCATATATGAATGTGTTGTAAAACAATTCGAAAACGGGTTGACAGTTCGAGGGAGAGGTTAAATATATATATATATATATATATGTATATTTGAAGTTCTTGGGGGTAGTGATTATTTTACCTTTTTTTTTTTAGAATTCATACAGTGAAATATTCAGAAATATTTTACTTTGGGGCTGAATGAATCTACATAATCAAGAGAGAGAGAGAGAATAAATGTATATGTATGTTTACACTCCACTAATAGTATCAGTCTTACCTTGACGGACTACACTATGGCCCTATCATATAAGCTACGCCATAGTGGAACTACGCAAAGTAAGCTTGATACATTATAGGGTAGATGGAGTGTTTATTTGAATCAAGTGTGCAAGTTTAATTTCAAATGTGTACAAATTTAAAGTAATTTTGTTGTTTAATCTGTTGATAGTTTGTACGGAGATCTATCATTTAAAACAAGTGATGATTCAAATAAAGAAAGCTATTAACTTTAAAATAAATATTGGGAATCATCGTAGATGTTTCCACTTTTTTACTGACAATAATTGAAAACAACAAATGGGTTTAAAAAAATATTGTGTTTAGTACATAATTTTTAGTAAGAATGACATTGAATGGATTTTATAAAAG
Organism: Timema podura; assembly: GCA_033556935.1. Taxonomy (NCBI): domain Eukaryota; kingdom Metazoa; phylum Arthropoda; class Insecta; order Phasmatodea; family Timematidae; genus Timema; species Timema podura. Next base: position 87,151,048 of record JAVRXN010000009.1, read on the forward strand.
CGTAAATCTAGCTATCTTTTACTAGGTGTTCCTGGGATTTATTTAAAGAAATTACTCGCTTTAGATATGCCACCAAAATTTGTTTAAAATCAAACATTTGACAAAATTTCAGTCGGTGGTTCTAGAAATGTGTTGAACCAGACGTTTGAGATCATGACACAACATAATTAAACAAGAAATAATAATTATTTTGCATTCCACAATAACTATTAATAGGAAAATTTGAATTAGTGAAATAGTTTTTCTCATTTAGAAATGATTATTTTATGATTTTATTGTTGTTAAAAAAAGATGGTCAAACTGTTTTTAATGGTCTAAGTTAACACTGTTATTTAAAGTCGAATACAAAAACCAGGACCATAATGTGGTACGTGGCTCGAGCTGAGCCACCTAGCTAGGTGGTATCCTTGAGGTGAGACTGGATCTTAAACACCTACAAACAAACTAATCAAATTCTTATCACTGTCATTCAGGGGCAGATCGAGAAGAATGCCGGGGGCCCCCCCTAAAAAATGTTTTAGTCAGTATTAACAATAATGATTAAAAAAATTAAACCAATTAAATCTATGTCATAGTCACTACTAGTTGTAGTGTCACGTAATACCTCATTAACCAGTTGTTCCGCTTGTCAATAATTGGCTTAAATTTTTAACACACAATTTAACTAACAAAAAATTAAAGAAAAACATATACAAACGATTAACTTGAATGCATTTATTTTTCAAATTTTATATCATATCAATTATCAGTTTCATCTTAACAATAATTGAATAATTAATTAAATTATTTACTGAAAATGTAAATAAACTTTCATAAATTCGTAGCGTTAGTAAACTTATACATACAAAATATTGCAGCGTAACCACCCCCTTTTCCCCTCACTAACCGCTCCTCACAAAAATCCTGGATATTCTCCTGTTCTCATTAAAAGGTTCACTAAGTTTCGGAAGTGACCCGACGTGTTCTTGGTTTCAGGGAGCTACTGAGCAACGGGAGCTTGTACTTCCCACCTTTCCCGCCGGAGGACTACAACCCCGACATCCACTCGGCGTCGTACCGGTGCAAGGCGTCTAATGCCGCTGGAACTATCGTCAGCAGGGACTGCCGCTTGCGTGCCGGTCAGTACGATAGCTTGAGTATTTTTTAATTATTTTTTTACCACCGCGTCTTAATACCTGTTCAGGTTATACACATGTATGATGATTACTATAATAGAGTAGAGATGAGGAAAGAAGCATTTAAGAGGTAATATACCCACATTTGAGTGGAAGGAGAGTGAGAAAACAATTAGGAAAAACCACTTTCAGAAGACCCGACCAGGATTCGAACCCAGATCTTCTCGTCATCAGCCGGACAGTCTAACACGAGAATGACGTCTTAGACAATTCAGCCACTGAATTGGGCTACATAACTAACTATTCTAATGTGTTAGGGATGAGGAAGGTTGAATTTAGAGGAAGTGTACACATCTTTTCGTCTAGGGGGAGTGGAAAACTACTTAGGAAAACTCCCCCTCATACACCTGACCTAAATTTGGACCCAAATATCCCCATCCTCATGAGTCCAGTCTATTGAGAGACTGGCGCCTTAGACCTTTTGACCACCCAAGCGGGTGTTCTAAAGTGTTAAGGTGGGAGTGTAGTGTAAGCTAGCTAATGGAACGCGTTTTTGTAGTTTTTATAGAAACACTTTATTTTTTGGCCAAAATAAATAAAATATTTCTCCATTAGAAACAAAGAGTTTAATTTTCTTCCCATGGTGATATTAACAGTTGATGAATATCTGTCATGAGCATAGCATCATTAGATGAGAAACCTTTTAAATTAAGATAAAAAGTTGTCATTAAATTCCAGGACACCCTTGACAGATATTCAACAACTACTGTTGATATCACCACGCGAAGAAAATTAAACTCTAAGTTTATATGGAAAAATATTTTATTTATTTTGTCTAAAAATGTTATGCCACAAAAAACTGTAAAAATACTACTCATAAATCGCCTTCCCTTCCGCCCCACCGTTAAAGTTTACCTTTTCGAATATAGTGCTCTCATAGCCCGACCTTCCAACTGACAAACTAGAACAACAAAATCTAACAGCAGCTTACAACATGCCTATCGTTTGACTATAGTTGGAAGGAACTTGGAGAAAATAACTTTTAAATTTTGGTCAAGATTGACAACATTTTAGTCTAATATTAATGTTATTTTATAGATATTTATAATATTGATATCAAAAGTGACAGCTGCCTGCTTCAATGGCTTCACGATCTAAAGGGTCACTTTCGTATTAGACTATACTGCCGGTGACAGGAAGATCGGGGTTCAAATCCCAGTCGGGTGTACTGAGGGTGGCTTATACAAGATGGTTTTCAACTCTCTTCCAGCAAATGTGGGTACACTTGAAAGGCCGTAGTCAGGTTTTTTTGGGGGGTATTCAAACCCCCTATCCCCAAAATTTTATGAACAAAATAGATATGGCTTTGTTTATGGTTCAAACAATATCAAAATTAAGGTACAAGTACAAATTAGGGGGCTGTGGTACCATAAAAAGCACTACAGAGCCTCTAGAAGAATTTATTATTTAGAATTTTATATTGCCTTCGGCAGTTATGGTGTTATGTTGCCATAAAAACAGTTCAAACAAATATATAGATTTTTTCCTCTGGCAGTTAGGTAGCTATGTTGCCACAAAAAAACACTTCAAATAGCTTCTAGAACTGTTTATCATTTAAAATTTTTTCTATCCTCCAGAAATTGGGGTGTTGTGCACCCGCCCCCCATGAAATTATTGGTTGGCTACGGTCTTGTACACTTCCTTTATATTCAACCTTCCCAATCCTTAGCTCATTACCGTAACTAGTACATGTACAGTACCTATGGCCTCCGCAGGAAGTAATGTGACGTTGTCACAGACATGAAACTTAGAAAGACTGTCTGGCTCACCTAGTCTGGTCCCTTTTGACTGGTCTGCATCACGACTCCTAAACCACGCGCACTCCGCAACACATCAAGTATCCAACTGACCGTCCGTGGCTCGAGGTACAACTCCGAGCTAGACTCGAACATGTGAACATCGAGATGCGCAGACCCATATGCGCCATCGATTGTGTTCTGGTGAAATAAGACCTATCCACCGGCGCGTGATTTGAATAATTACGCGGCTAATGGAGACTGTTCTCGAAAAGTGTGGACGCCCCTTCCCCCTTGTCCCAACTGTCTTTCCCGCCGTATGTGAACACGTGATAGACTTTGTTCTGTATATAACGACTGGACTGTGAAGTGATGTCACTCATTTCTCTGCGCTCAATTAGGTGAGGCACTTTGTCTTAGCTTTAGACTTAGTTTACTTTTCGTCGTATCTAAATTATGTTTGGCTCTTCATGTTCTAAATTTATATGTTTCGGCTTTATTTATTTAAACGTAACTCAGAATTAAATTCTTTAGAGACTGCAGGATTTGCCTGTCAGCCATTATGGATTACTTGACGTCTAAACTCTGTTTCTTTTTGCAGACCCGCCTTGTCCGCCTCACGGACGGGTTTGGGGTTTATTACGCCGCCATCTTGGGGCGCTAGTTATCTTATTTAAAGTTAAACTTATTGAAATGTTTGGTTTGCTTGTCAAAGTTTTAAGGGTTTAGTCTTTTGTAATAAATGAGCTTGTTGTTCAAATCTGGGGCCGCGAGCCCGCGCACTTAGCGCTTCAGCCAAGTTAATAGTTAGATTGATCTATTTAAATGGTGTCTGTTAAAACTGATTAGGTTGATCTAAGTCATTGATTGTTTGTTAAATTTTCTCTTTTGCGCCTTGCAATGGCAGTTAATAATTATTCAGCATACTCATGTCGAATTTGTATCGGCATCGATGAGATGTGTACACCTTTACTGTTTGTCTTTATTTAACCTTTTTAATTAGGTTAGTCGCCTTCTGCGCTGGATCAATTTTATATGTATTTATTTATTATTGTCTTACTGTTTTCTCTCAAAGACTTAGGGTCTTGCCCCATTATTTATTATTTCTATCAGTCCTAGTTGACTTATTACTCGACTACTCTTAGCATGTCTCACTCTCATTTTTTCTACGAGTTGTATGTTTATGAATAAAAAAAACTCTCCTGTAATCAACCTACCTTTTATTTATAGTGTTATGAACCTATCAAATCAAAGGGGGGGTTACAGTAAGAAGCGGTGCTAAAAAAAAATATTGACATTTACAGATTATATGACTCTGCGTATAAATACGTGAAAGTAGATCTGACAACTTTTCGGTCAAACAAGGTTATTCCTACGAACAATGTGCAAAATGTGCAATGTGTAAAATAGCGTTGAGTGTCGTAGAGCACAGGTACCGTCTATATCTTAAAACAACAAAAACCCGCTCTTGTTGATTGAGTTGCTATGGCTCACGTGTTTTGTCGCTTACAGACGTGTCGCAGCCGTACCAAGTGCAGGTGCACAACGTGTTCGTGACGCGTGGCAACGTGGCAGTTCTCAGGTGTAACGTACCCAGCTTTGTGAGGGGGTTGGTGGCGGTCACCGGCTGGCAGAGAGACGAACTACCCTTGGGCAGGACCGCCCTACACCCTGGAGGCAGGTAAATACTCTATGTACACCTAGCTTCATACGAGGGGTGAGATATTCCTGGAGGCAGGTAAATACTCAATGTACACCTAGCTTCATACGAGGGGTGAGGGGTGAGATATTCCTGGAGGCAGGTAAATACTCCATGTACACCTAGATTCATACGAGGGGTGAGATATTCCTGGAGGCAGGTAAATACTCCATGTACACCTAGCTTCATACGAGGGGAAGGAGGGTGAGATATTCCTGGAGGCAGGTAAATACTCCATGTACACCTAGCTTCATACTAGGGGTAGGAGGGTGAGATATTCCTGGAGGCAGGTAAATACTCCATGTACACCTATCTTCATACGAGGGGTGAGGTTGAGATATTCCTGGAGGCAGGTAAATACTCCATGTACACCTAGCTTCATACGAGGGGTGAGGGTGAGATATTCCTGGAGGCAGGTAAATACTCCATGTACACCTAGCTTCATACGAGGGGTGAGAGGTGAGATATTTCTGGAGGCAGGTAAATACTCCATGTACACCTAGCTTCATGCGAGGGTGGGAAGTGAGATATTCCTGGAGGCAGGTAAATACTCCATGTACACCTAGCTTCATACGAGGGGTGGGAGGTGAGATATTCCTGGAGGCAGGTAAATATTCCATTTACACCTAGCTTCATGCGAGGGGTGGGAGGTGAGATATTCCTGGAGGCAGGTAAATACTCCATGTACACCTAGCTTCATACGAGGGGTGGGAAGTGAGATATTCCTGGAGGCAGGTAAATACTCCATGTACACCTAGCTTCATACGAGGGGTGAGGGGTGAGATATTCCTGGAGGCAGGTAAATACTCCATGTACACCTAGCTTCATGCGAGGGGTGGGAGGTGAGATATTCCTGGAGACAGGTAAATACTCCATGTACACCTAGCTTCATACAAGGGGTGGGGGTGATATATTCCTGGAGGCAGGTAGACCAAATTAAAAAAATTACTAAATTGATCCCAATTTGACTCAGGTCAAGTAAAGAATGTGGAAAACCGCACTTCAACTAAAATCTCTTGTTTGAGCGAGATCATGTAGTATTGGTTGCTAGACGGGGTTCTAAACAATGTTCATTGTCTGACGTTTGACCCCCAATCAGGTAAATTCTCGTTGTCCTAGGTTCGCCATGACGAGTTCCGGGTCCCTTCATGTTCGTGATACGGTCCCTAGCGACGCCTACGCTCGGTTCTACTGCCAGACCACTCACCGATTAACCGGGGAACGGAGCCTCAGTCTACCGGGACAGATCATCGTCACAGGTGGGTCAACACCACGTATATTCGTACCGGCACCCTCAAGGTGGGGGTGGGAGGAAGGGGGCTGTAAGAAGACGTAAGTTAAAGTTTATATTTTAACAGTTTTTATACCAAATAATCTTCAAGGACACTTAAAATAAAAATGTTCAATATACACGTTTGGTTTAATTTACCATATAAGTTAGTCAATAGTTCTTCAATATTTTTTCATAATAATGGAAATAATATTTGCTTATATCCGAGATGCGCAGTCCTGTCAGTGATCGTCGTATGTGGTGAATTTGAATCATCCCGCTATCACAATAAAATAAACTTTTTCTTGCCGGTGTGTGCTGGTTGTAGCTTGATATTTCCTGCCGGCGTGTGCTGGTTGTAACTCGATATTTCCTGCCAGCGTGTGCTAGTTGTAACTTGATATTTCCTGCCGGCATGTGCTGGTTGTAACTTGATATTTACTGCCGGCGTGTGCTGGTTGTAACTTGATATTTCCTGCCAGCGTGTACTGGTTGTAACTTGATATTTCCTGCTGGCGTGTACTGGTCGTAACTTGATATTTCCTGCCGGCGTGTGCTGGTTGTAACTTGATATTTCCTGCCAGCGTGTACTGGTTGTAACTTGATATTTCCTGCCGGCGTGTGCTGGTTGTAACTTTATATTTACTGCCGGCGTGTGCTGGTTGTAACTTGATATTTAATGCCGGCGTGTGCTGGTTGTAACTTGATATTTACTGCCGACGTGTGCTGGTTGTAACTCGATATTTCCTGCCAGCGTGTGCTAGTTGTAACTCGATATTTCCTGCCGGCGTGTGCTAGTTGTAACTTGATATTTACTGCCGGCATGTGCTGGTTGTAACTTGATATTTACTGCCGGCGTGTGCTGGTTGTAACTTGATATTTCCTGCCAGCGTGTACTGGTTGTAACTTGATATTTCCTGCTGGCGTGTACTGGCCGTAACTTGATATTTCCTGCCGGCGTGTTCTGGTTGTAACTTGATTTTTCCTGCTGGCGTGTACTGGTTGTAACTTGATATTTCCTGCTGGCGTGTACTGGTTGTAACTTGATATTTCCTGCCGGCGTGTACTGGTTGTAACTTGATATTTGCTGCGTATTGTTGGAATAAGAATTCCACTTAATGAATGATTCATTGATACAGAACACCCATCCAATTCTCTCCCCTCCACACCCTTTTCCAACACTTATTTTCATATATCCCTTTCAGACAAAAGATTTTAAAATTTTTCATTAAATTGTCTTAAATTTTCAATCCAAACAATTTTTGTAGTTTTTGTCTGAGACAGTTAGTTTTAACTGAGAAGTAAAAGTGTACATTTATTGACTAAACTTGTTCTAACAATGTTTATTGTTTTAAATGTTCGATTGAGCTACCTAATTTCTCAATTCTTATAAATACTGTCGATTCTCACCTCTACCCTACATTGATAAATATGTTGCCCACACTTGGTCTATATAAATCGTTGCATACTATGTCTAGTATAGTTTAGAGTTTTATTTTGAACTTAATATTCACTTTATCTTAGTTGGTAACATGTCACTCACTCCTAGTTAAGAAGCAAGAGTTTGACACCTGGTACAGCAAGAAAACTAAAAAAATAAACACAGTAGGATCTGGCTAATTCTACATTAGTAAATTCGGAAAATTGTATAATTTGAACCAAACATGACTCCCCGTGAAGTTCCTATTTAAATCAATGCTGAAAAATTACATTTAAGTCATAATTTAGAAGGAAATATTTGGGTGATTCAAAGTATATACAGTACCCTGTTAATGTTTTCGAGTAACAATCTTTATTAAATCACCCCATATGCCAAGAATGTCAAATAAAGTTAGTTAGTGAAGCATAGTAAAAGAGAAAATACCTACAATTATTGAAAACCTGAGAAGATTCACTGAATCCCAACTACACATGAAAGACAATATTTTTTATTGCAATCACTTAACATGAAGATGTTGTTAGTTGCATGGTGATAATCAAATTTAACAAACCAGGATCACTAATTTTTTCCAACGTAATGATATTTAAGTGAAAAAAACTGTTTGAATTCTGCAAATTTTTGTATGTTGATTTTTCCAAGGTTTATATTTTGTGTTTAATTTTTCTTGTTTTTTAATGTATACGTAACATTTGTGTTTATACGTAGCATATTTTAAGGTTAATGATTTATTGTATACCAGCTGCCTAGATACTCATAAAAATGTTTAATGTGAATTTTGGGTGTTTCGAATTTTTTCAGATATTCCTTGAACTTTGAATTTAAAAAGTTCTACTGTAACAAATAGACGTTTCCCTTTTTCAAAACGGATACAAAATTCCTGTATCTGTTATATTATAATGTTAGTCTGTAAGTCGTATAATGACATGATCTGTTGTTTCATAAAGTTCACGCTAAGGTGGGATAGTAGGGTGGGTCGGTTAAGGGGCAGTGTTTCCGCAGTTTTTATAGCAAAACTTTTCTTGGGGCAAATTGATCAAATATTTCTCCAGAATAAACATATAGTTTAATTTTCTTCACATGGTGGTATCAGTTCTGGAATATCTGACAGGGGTGTCCTGGAATTTAATGACAAAACTTTTTAAATAAAGAGAAAAAGTTTTACAAAATTCCAAAATCCTCTTCATTTAAAAAGTTTCTTATCTAATGCCGCTATGCTCATGACAGATATTTAACAACTGGTGATATCAACATATGAAGAAAATTAAACTCTATGTTTCTACTGGAGCAATATTTGTTTTCATTTGGTCCAAAAAAAAAGAGTTTCGCTATAAAAACTTCAAAAACACTGCCCCTTAACTCGTGTGTACTACACTCCCATCTTAATACCTCTTATAGAACAAATATAGTACTTTAAAGAAACGGTAACCGCTGCAGTAAGTTAATAGCAAGTTTTTTTAACTTCCCCTTGTTTGACGTGATCTCTTTGTCCACAGAGCCGGAAGGTAACAATCCCCGAGGATCGAACACTCAATCCCCAACGTGAACGCTAGAACTGGCAACCCTGCCGACCTTGTGTGCGTGGCACAAGGTAACCCGCCCCCTACCTACAGGTATGTCCTAGCTTCTATCACCGGATTCATTAGTTTAGTGTTTTTTAATCAGTGGTGGCTTGGGAGTTGATTCCAGGGCAATCTTGACTTGATGGAACTGTACTATAATAAACTTTACTCTCCCTAACCACCTCGTTTATTTTGTTTTCTTTAGCATGGCGTCTTACTACCCGTAAGTTGGTTATACGCCTATGTACTAATTACACTAATGTGCTGGGTATTAGAGAGGTTTAACTTTGAGTAAGTGCACCCACATTAGAGTGGAGAGAGAGAGGGTGGATAACAATTTAGGAAAAACCACCCTCAGTGCACCCAACCGGGATAGAACCCCGATTTCTGCAGTCTTCGGCAGTCTAGTCTATTGCTAGTGTATCACCTTAGTCCATGCTGCCACCGAAGCGGGTTTACTATCTACTTGACGTAGTGGTTTCTCGAGGGTTGTTTTCAGGGCAAACCCGGATTGACGGGACTGTATTATGTATATTGTTCGCTTTTCCTACTTCCCTCCAATCAGGGGCCTCCAATTGCCCCCCCCCCTTCCCCTTCTGAGACGTTGAGGTTGTATAAATATTAGAAGTAGGCTAATCCCGCCCAACACTAGCGCTCAAACAGTGCCCCCAGCCAACAAACATAGAGTTATAGAATAGAACTAATAAACAAAGTACTAGCACCCATCACCAGGCTACCTGATAACTTGAGGGTTGATAGTTTGGTGCATGCGCGAGCAATTCCAGCAGCATTCGCCATTCAAATCGTCAAGGTCAAGTGTCCACACATGAATTTGGATAAATTTGAAACATTTTTCTTATGTTGTACCTTAATTTCAGGAGAGAAGGATTGCCTTAAAAAGCGTCTTTTGAGGCTCCAATTTAATAAATTTTCCCCCAGACCACCCGGTTTAACCCCCCGCTCCCACCCCCACCCACCCTCCGGAGAAAAATCCTGTGGGGACCCTTGTATCCAATTGATCAACCACATACACACAACATTGGGTAAATGTTAGGCCCAGTTTAATACTAAACGTGAGGAAACAGGTTTACAATGACAGTACTGTCAAACCTGTCAAACCCTAGAAACAGTCACTGGTTTTAACACAAGGGTTGTTGACGACTTATTTGAAGGGCACTCGACGGGGAGAGCTACTAGAAGAAATGCACCCGCATTATCATGGAAAGGTTTGGGAAAATAGCATTACCAGACGATTCAAAATTTGCCCTTCACGTCCACAGCAATTAATTCTCTTGTGAGACTGACAACATATACCATGTGATCACCGGAAAGGGGTATTATTTGGTGACCTTAATAGGAAATGATTACCAAAATTAGCGCTGAACGAAGATGATAAAATCCCGTTTTAAAAACGATCCCTCCACTGCTTCAAGTCGTAATTTGAAGCCCGAGCTGTTTCGTCATTCAAGACCAAGTGCAATGCAGGTCTGACGTCTCGCACTTCTTGACCACCGATGTGGCTTTTATAAGATTATCATATTTTTAAAGAAACGGTACAAGTTTGAAACTTAAATCATTCGATCTCGAATATTTCCTGATTGATTTTTTTTTATTGCCGCTTCTTACTACCCGTTCGGGTTGTAAGTATTTGTACTAATTACGATAATGTGTTGGATATGAGGAAGGTTGAATTAGAAAATATTTACCCGCATCTGTCTGGGGGAGATTAGAAAACCATTTAGGAAAAACCTCCCTCATTACACCTGACCGGAATTTGAACCCCGATCTCGCCGTCATTGGAAGTCCAACTTGTCGAGAGAGTTATGCCTTTTAGACCATTCGACACCAAAACGGATATTTCTTAAAATAATTGTTCAAAATTAAATATTGAGATGGATGCAAACACAACTAGAATTTCGAATGAATAAAGCGTCTATCTTTGAAAGAAAAAAAGGGGGTTAAAAAGTAATCTAGAAGAAGTAGTAGCCCCAATTCTGGGAAAGCGAGTCAAGACATTGAATCGCAGAGCGTTACATCCATTTGAATCCAAGGGTTGATAAATGTTGGGTTTTTCCTAAAGCCCCCCCAATATGGAGATCTTCTCGAGGAAAATGAATTGACTGGATTCAATCTCTAGTCGTATTGATCGAGAAAAAAGAAAAATGGGGAGTGCTTTTTTCAACCGGCTACCAACGGAAACACTTAAAGAAGTTTTTACTTGGGCTTTGTGTCTTACTACACATCCGGGTTATCCGCGTATTTATGGGTATACCCTAATGAATTGGGGAGAGGGGGTGGACTTAATAAGAAATATACCCACTTCGGTGGCCGCATGGTCTAAGGCGTCACTCTTGCAATATCCTGGACTTCCGATGACGGGGAGATCGGGATTCGAACCCCGGTCGGGTGTACTGAGGTTTTTTATAAATGGTTTCCCACTCTCCCTCTACGCAAATGCAGGTATAATTCTTCTAAATTAAACCATCCTTATATCTAAGACATTAGCGCGATTTATACATGGGCATTTAACCCGAAAGAGTGGTAAAACGTGGATTTAAAAAGCTAATTTAGAAAAAATTTAATAAATATACTCACATTTTGATGGCCATTGGTCACTCGGCACATTCCCCTTGAAAGTGACCCGTTTTGGCCAATGCAGTTGGCCAAGAGTTAAATACACCAGTGACTAGTTTTGTTCCCAGTGATGTTTTATCTATATTTGTTAACATATTTCTAGTGTATTTATAAAAATGTAAGCAATTCTACTTATGGTAAATAATTTGAATGGTAGGCCTATTTACAAAAGCTCAATGCTAGTAACACCTGAAGTTACCAACACACTTTGTGGCACCTCCATGTAGTAGCCGTAGATTGCAGGCAGCGTACAGGTGGTACGAGGGGGCTGTATGCTAATTGACACCTGCAATTACCTAATTTTTGATATTTCAACATTATTTCCTTCGCCTTGTGACACCCAAAGGTGGTACCCGGAGATGGCGGGCAGCATGCAGGAGTTACGAGGGGGCTGTATGCTAATGTGACACCTGCAGTTACCTAATTAAATTTTAATATTTTAACATTATTTTCCTAATCTCGTGACACCCGCAGGTGGTACCGGGAGATGGCGGGCAGCATGCAGGAGTTACGAGGGGGCTGTATGCTAATGTGACACCTGCAGTTACCTAATTAAATTTTAATATTTTAACATTATTTTCCTAATCTCGTGACACCCGCAGGTGGTACCGGGAGATAGCGGGCAGCATGCAGGAGGTACGGGGAGGCTCAGTGCTGGTCCGTCCCTTGCAGTCCGTCCTTCAATTCCCACGGGTGTTACCAGAAGACGCCGCCCGCTACGTGTGTGTCGTGAGCAGTCTTCTAGGGGAGGACCGACGCGAGGTGACGCTCACCGTCTCCACCGCCCTGGCCGTCCATCTGAGACCCCAGCAACAGGTGGTAGGTAGCGCACCCTGGGTTCAAACATGGTTACAATACGCACGGGACCACTTTGCTCCATCAATACACTACGGCCCACTTCGGTGGCTGAATGATCTAGGGCACTAGTATCGCCAAGAACTGGACTGCCGATGACGGGGAGATCAGGGTTTTAACTCCAGTCGGGTGGATTGAGGATTTTTTTCCCTAAATAGTTGTCCTGTCTTTCACCGCAAATATTTATACACTTCCTCTAAATTCAACCTTTTTCATCCTTAACACACTAGCTTAATTAGTACATAAGCGTATGACCTAGTAAGACGCAGTGCTTAAAAAATAAACGAACTTATGGCACGCGTACCCGAAGGGTAGGTCTATGCAGGTGTGGTCTTGTATTTAGTGTAGTGCCGCACTTGAGTATTAAGTCTGACTATGAAACTGATCCATTCTGGTCTAGGTAGATGCCATCTTGTATTTAGTATAGCACCGCACTTGAGGAGTACTATGTCTGACTATGAAACTGATCCATGTGTTTTCTCTCACCCCCAAAAGGTGGACGCTGGTACGGCCACGACGTTCAACTGCTCTGTGGTGGGTGGCGGCGTGACAGGCACCCACCTCGCCTGGCTCAAGAATGGCCGCCCCTTGACGGAGGGTGCTAGGGTGAGCGTCCTGGCAGGAGGGGAAGTGCTCCTAGTGAGGGCCGTCAGGAAGGAGGACAGAGGGATGTACCAGTGTTTTGCACGCAGCGGGGAGGAGAGCGCCCAGAGCAGTGGAGAGCTGACACTAGGAGGTGAGTGACGTCACACAGTCATGCAAGGAAGGGAGGTACTCCTGGTGAGTGACTTCATGCAATCCTACAAAGTGTAGAGATTCTCGGGCTGAGTGACGTCATACAGCCCTGGAAGGTTCTCCTGGCTAGGGCCATTAGGATGGAGGACCTTCCTAATCCTTCGCACATTAGTGTAAATATAAGGATATACTGGACGGGTGTTAAGACGGAACGCAGCTGAGTGAGTGTACCTCCTGTTCCCAGCCGTAGCCCCAGAGTTACAGTCAACGTTTATCGAGCAGACGTTGCAGCCGGGCCCGCCGGTATCGCTACGTTGCGCCGCCTCCGGCAACCCACCCCCACGCTTCACCTGGCTGTTGGACGGCGTCGTGGTCCACCCCCCAGAGTACGTGTTGGGCAGCTTCCTCGACTCGGCCGGGGATGTCGTCAGTCACCTCAACATCTCGTCCGCGAGGGTCCCTCATGGGGGGCTGTACACGTGCGTCGCCAGGAACATGCTGGGCGCTGTGCAGCACTCCGCTACGCTCAACATTTACGGTGAGACGAGAGGATAGCGTGGTGAACTGTTTGGAAACAGATTTACTCTATCGAGTATTGTTTGAGTGCTAGTACAGTGTCAGCTCACCTCACACTTTGACGTCATTTCTTGGTTTGGTTACCTCCCTCTTGCATTACACCCTCAGTCCGGTTTTTGAATCTCAACCTCAATTTCGTTCTTTCATCTCAGATCTCATTCTTAGTCTAGTTCTTACATCACACCCTCAGCCTCATTCTTTAATCCCGTTCTCAACTTGGTTTTTTCATCTCATCCTTAGCCTCGTTCTTGAATCCCCCCCTTCAACTTCATTCTTGCATTCCATCCTCGGCTTCTTTCTTGTAACCTATCATCAACTTCGTTCTCATATCCCATTCTAAGCTTCACTATTCCATTACATTGGCAGCCTCGTTCTTAAATCCTCCCTTTAACTTCATCATATCCCTTCCTCAAACTCGTTATTGTATCCCACCATCAGCCTGGCTCTTGTATCCCACCATCAGCCTGGCTCTTGTATCCCACCATCATCCTGGCTCTTGTATCCCACCATCAGCCTGGCTCTTGTATCCCACCATCAGCCTGGCTCTTGTATCCCACCATCAGCCTGGCTCTTGTATCCCACCATCAGCCTGGCTCTTGTATCCCACCATCAGCCTGTCTCTTGTATTCCATCTTCAACCCTGTTCTTGGATCCTATCTTTAAATTATGTTCTACAACCTTCCAACTGGAACATATTTCCTCTTATGAATGTCCTACCGAGTGTTGAGAACCTTATCCTGCCAACAAGCCACTCATATAAACAAGAGACCTGTCAGATGGGCAAGTAGTAGCATCTGTCCCCGCAGGTCCTCCGTCAGCACGACTCCCTCAGAACCTGACGGTGGTGGCCGGTACGGACGTGTTCCTCCGCTGTCCCGTGGCTGGGTTCCCCATCTCGAGCGTCACGTGGCAGAGGGCCGGGGACATCCTCCCCTCTCACTTGCGGCAGAGGGTGTTCCCTAACGGTACCCTCCTCGTCAGACAGGTCGACTGTTCCTCCGACAGAGGGGAGTACCTGTGCTCCGCCACCAATCAGCAGGGACAGTCGGCGCAGGGGAGGATCTACTTAGATGTCATGAGTAAGATTATTATTTTTATTACTAAGGAATCCTAGGAGTACTTTCTATTGAATTAATCTAGAAACAAAAGACTTATTACACCTAAAACATCACCTTTACGGAATAGGAGACCAGGATGTAAAAGTATTCCGATAGAACCACCGAAGACGATCAAATATGAACAAGTAGTTTGCGTGGTCTCCGGTAGATGCAAAGCTAGTGATCACCTTAAAATTAAGAAAACAAGCAACTGAGAAATGGGATAACTCATTAATCTAACTTTATAACAAGTTTATTAAAGTTGTAAGTATATAAGTGTTTTAATTAATTTTCAGGTGAAAGCATAAACATTTCTAACACATATAGCCTAATACATTAAGCTATGAGAATGTAAAATAAGTCGCCACTGACGATGTATTTACACATAACAACCAATGCTTCTAGCTCGTTTTCGTGTGGATTGTTAATATGGTTGACTGTGAATCAACGTTTTGAGTCGTGTCTTGTATAAGCACTGCACACGGAAGCTAACAATTCACTAGGAATCTCCACTGTTAAGTATCCTAAGATTAGGGATGGGAAAAACTGCTCCTTTAGTGGAGCAGGAGCAATCTGCTACTGCTCCACCACTGAACCTGTTCCTTTTACTTGCTCCTTTTTGTCACAGTTCCTATATACAAAACTACTCCCAGCTTAATTTTTTTTAAGCATCGTGTCTACTGCCCGTTTGGTTTATAGCCATATGCACTAATTGTGCTAATTTGTTAGGGACGGGGATAGCTGATTTTAGAGGAAGTGCACCCACATTTGTGTGAAATGAGAGTGGAAAACATTTACGTAAAACCACCCTCATTGCAACCAACCGGGATCGAACCCCAATCTCCCTATATCGGCAGTTCAGTCTATTGCAAGAGTAACGCCAGAGACTAGGGGTCTGCAAACTTTTTGACATCGTGGGCCATATGTGTTTAAAAAATAATAATTGTTGGACCTATTCGAAAAAAAAGTTCAACTTTACATTTTTCATGTAGCAATTTGTTATTAATTCTATTGAACACAATTGTTTTCTAAATATTTTGTGGGCTAAATAAAACCAGTCAGTGGGCCGTAGATTGCTGAACCATGACTTGAATCATTTGATCACCAAGTGGGCCCTTTCAATGTTCAACATTAATGTAACAATTTATTGTGCGAATACATTACATACTGTACTTGTATTGCGGAAATATTGTTTTTTACTACGAAAGCTTTCCTCCTAAAAACTCATTTGTGACTCCCCAAACCAAAACTAAACTAGGTCTATAAATAGATAAGTAAGGTTGCGCTGGACCTGGTCTCAGCGCTGTGACAAGAATACAACATATCCACTTCCTTTCTACTGTACGACTGCTCCAAAATATCTCAGGAGCATAAAAGAACAAGGTTGCTCCGGACCTGTTACAGCGCCGCCTGTCACAGAGACGAGGAGCAAGGTTACTTTGGACCTGTTCCAGCGCTGCATGTGACAGAGAGACGAGGAGCAAGGTTACGTCGGACCTGTTACAGCGCAGCCTGTCACAGAGACGAGGAGCAAGGTTCCTCTGGACCTGTTCCAGCGCTGCCTGTGAAAGAAAGTAGAGAGACGAGGAGCAATGCCAAGCGTTGATAAGCACTTCTAATACGTAGCTGTTTTGTGCTGCCATCTACCGTACAATAATGTAACGACGCAGTCTTGACTGAGAAAAAACAGTAGAAGCTCGGAGAAAACAAATGGGAATACAGTAATAGGTTTAACGTTTCAAACTGACCTGTGACAAAAAGGAACAGCTCCTTTCATCTGTCAGGAACAGGCTGTGAATGTGGTGCCATAGGAGCAGTGACAAAGGAGCAGGTTGTGATTTTACAACCCATCCCTACCTAAGATAAGAATGTGACATTTAAGGTTACCCGCAACGATAGACGAGTAACCTAAGGCGTTAGGTTTTCAAAATAGAAAAAAGTAAAAAAAAAACCTAAATACATTTAGGCATCTTTAAGCTATTTTGCCAAGTTCCTTGGTTTTGAAGTTATATTGTTAATAAATATATATTATAATATTTTATTTTTATAATTATTTATTTTGCTACCATGAAGTTTAAGCTACATTTAAATTGGAAAAAATGTCCTTTTGTATGAATATTTATCTATGTAAATGTAATAATAAATCAAATTAAAATGTATAAAGTGGCTTACGTGTAATTTTTTTTGTCATAGAAATACGATCCACCAAGTAATGTGAATAGAAAACGATAAACCAAACAAAAATATAATTTTTTTGATGGGGGGGGGGGATTTCTAATTGAAATGTATAATATAAATATTATTTGTAGTTGATTTGACGATATAGTTATACAGTGAAAAAATTAATTCTACATCCAACAGTAGAATATAAACATTTATCGCGTGATTTAAGACAGAATATTTGGAGGAAAAAATACATCAATTTTTATTGAATTTATCAGTAAAAAACATAGCCTATGTCTGTCCTGAAAGGGCATGAGTGAGAACCTTGTATAAATTAGCTAAGCAGTTTTCGAGTTTATCGTCAATATACAAACAAACCTCTTTATAAGTGAGAGAGATAAAAAAATTACGAATACTGTTACTTTTACCTACCTATCCCCCGCGTCTTACTACCCGTTCGTGTTCGCTTAAGTACTAATCACGCTAATGGGCTAGGAATTGGGAAGGTCGAATATAGAGAAAGTGAGCCCGCATTTGTGTGGAGGGTGAGTGGAAAACCATTTAGGAAAGCCATCCCCAGTTCACCCGAGTTAGAATCGAAACCTCAATCTCACCGCACTCGGCAGTTTAGCTCAACACAAAACTAGCGCGTTAGTTAACTACGCCATTGAGGCGGGTCACGAAAACTGTTGCGATGTAAACAGGAGAGAGAATGCATGGGAGGAAATCAGTAAACATTTATAAAATAGCACAAGTAAGTTTACTGTAATTATTGTATTTATTAGAATCTTACAGTTACAGTTTATATAGAAGCAATTATTTATATTTTGTTACACTGTCATGTATCGAACATTTGGGCTATTATTTATATTAAAACTACTGCATTTCTACTATCTTCTCCGCATACAATTGAGTTTAAATACCGCGCTTCGATTCTATTCGGCTAGATGTGAGCAGTATTTTACATAGTTATATATCTTTATTGATAGTCTTTAAAGAATGTTTATAAACATTGATTGATTGCAGAGCCACCAGAAATAGCACCCTTTCAATTCCCGAGCAACCTCCAGGAAGGTATGAGGGCTCAAGTATCGTGCAGCATCATATCCGGGGACTTTCCTATCAGCATCACTTGGCGCAAAGACGCGGGGCCACTGCCTCAAGACTCCGACGTTCACGAGCAGCAGCACCAGTTCGTCAGCAACCTCCTGTTCAGCAATCTGGCCGCCAGGCACTCGGGTCACTACACCTGCATCGCTAGCAATGCCGCGGCTGTGGCAAACTTCACTGCTAGGCTCGTCGTCAGGGGTGAGTTTTGTGGCTAACTACAGCACCAGGTTCGTTGTCAGGAGTGAGTTGTGTGGCCAACTACAGCACCAGGCTCGTCGTCAGGGGTGAGTTGTGTGGCCTACTACAGCACCAGGTTCGTTGTCAGGGTGAGTTGTGTGGCCAACTACACCACCAGGTTCGTTGTCAGGGGTGAGTTGTGTGGCCAACTACACCACCAGGTTCGTTGTCAGGGGTGAGTTGTGTGGCCAGCTACAGCACCAGGTTTGTCGTCATGGGTGAGTTGTGTGGCCAGCTACAGCACCAGGTTCGTTGTCAGAGGTGAGTTGTGTGTCCAACTACAGTACCAGGTTCGTCGTCAAGGGTGAGTTGTGTGGCCAATTACAGCACCAGGCTCATTGTCAGGGGTGAGTTGTGTGGCCAACTACAGCACCAGTTTTATCACCAGGGGTGAGTTGTGTAGCCAACTACAGTACCAGGTTCATTGTCAAGGGTGAGTTGTGTAGCAAACTACAGCACCAGTTTTATCACCAGGGGTGAGTTGTGTAGCCAACTACAGTACCAGGTTCATTGTCAAGGGTGAGTTGTGTAGCAAACTACAGCACCAGTTTTATCACCAGGGGTGAGTTGTGTAGCAAACTACAGCACCAGGTTCATTGTCAGGGGTGAGTTGTGTGGCAAACTACAGCACCAGGTTCATTGTCAGGGGTGAGTTGTGTGGCCAACTACAGCACCAGGTGGATTGTCAGGGGTGAGTTGTGTAGAAAACTAAACTGCCAGGTTCGTCATCAGGGGTGAGTTGTGTGGCCAACTACAGCACCAGGTTCTTTGTCAGGGGTGAGTTGTGTAGCAAACTACACCACACCAGGTTCGTTGTCAGGGGTGAGTTGTGTAGCAAACTACATCACCATGTTTGTTGTCAGGGGTGAGTTGTGTGGCAAACTACAGCACCAGGTTCGTTGTCAGGGGTGAGTTGTCTGGCCACCTTACCATCAGGCTCTTCGTAAGAGGTGAGTAGGCATATATTAAATTAATGCTATGGAAATGGGTCAATCTTTTGTTGTGTTTTAAAACGACAAAGATAAAATATTGAATGTCCGGAAGTTTCCAGTCATAATTTATTCCCACAGCTTCAACCATATTTAATTTCAAATTTTTACTAAGCTATATAATGTGAGAGAGTAACACTCTCTAATATTCCTGTGCATTTATTTGGTCCTCCTGTTTGATTCCAGTCCCTCCTTCTTGGATGGTGGAACCTCAGGACCTCTCCGTCCTGTTCCAACATCCGGTGACGCTCCATTGTCAGGCCAGCGGCTTCCCTACGCCGACAATCACCTGGATGAAAGCTAAAGGTAAAGTCACATTTTAGAAAATACAAACATGTTTTGTTGTGATCAACATTAATAACATTTTACTATATTATAAGCTTGTTATTTTATATGTATTGATAATATCTATCAAAAGTGACAGCTGAAGATCACTTGATTTGACGTATGAATACGTGATATTAGATCCAGTAACTTTTATAGCTGTCAGATAAGGCGCTTCTACGAATATTGGGCTATTGATCACCCGTTCACAGTTAACAAATTTTGGAAAATAAATAGTCCTCTTTTTTTTTGTTATTTTTTTAGCATCACGTATTACTGGCCGTTAGGGTTTCTTAAATATACATCCATTACTGTTTCCAGCCTGTGGCCTGGGTCAGTTTTTTATTCAAGCCATATACTTTCCACTACCAGGTGGCTAGGCCTCCGTCCATAGCTTCACGTGCCTTATAATCTAACTTAAGACTAGGACAGGCACAACATCCAGTCCCCAGCCGTTAATTTATAAACGTGAAAGGGTTAACCCATATTTCACCAATAATATATTTTTCGGTCATGCCGGGAATATAACCCGGGACCCTTAGCTTAGTAAACAGACACACTACCGACTGAGCTAAGGTTTCGAATCTTACTCCTCCCACTTATCTTTATATTATTTGGTTGGTGTCCAGGCGACCAACCCAGCGAGTACATGAGCCTGGAATCTGGACCGAAACTGATCATCTCCGATAACGGGTCGGTGCTGATCCGCGCCGTCGAACCCAATCACGAGGGACACTACACCTGCCAGGCCAACAACGGTATCGGCTCAGCGCTCAGCAAAGTCATTTTCCTCAGGGTCAACGGTGAGTGGGGGAAGGGTGGGGTGGGGTCAAGTCACCGCGGAGCATAACAGCCCTCAGGGTAGGGGTGTAAGGAACATGAATCAAGGGAAGTTTTTTTTTTATATCAAAACATTGTTTTTTACCAAAATATTGCTCCAGTTAAAATTTAAAATTTTTATTTTCTTAGCATTGTAATATCAACAGTTGTTGAATATCTGTCAAGGATGTCCTGTAATTTAATGACAACTTTTACTCTTCATTTAAAAAGTTTCTGATCTAATGCCACTATGCTCATGACATATTCAACAACTGTTGATATCACAATGTTAATTAAATTAAACTCCATGTTTGTACTGGAGAAATATTTTAATTATTTTATTTTAACCAAAAAAGTGTTGAGATAAAAACCGCAAAAACACTTAACTCGAGCTCCCTACACCCCCTTCTTATAGGAGGATGACAGGGGGTAGGGGCCATGCCCCAGGGCCTCCACAAACTGTTGTAATACATCTATATTTCTTTTTGGGCTCTATAGATTGCAATTATAGTAAAATATTTAAAAAATAATATAACCTACTAAATAATTTTTATTTATTTCTGACAAAATATTTATTACTTAAACTTACTAATGACTTATTTTTCTTTTGAACAAATCTTATTTTATTGTGATGGCAATATTTCTTTTTTTTAAATAATATATTTAACATAGATATTTTAGCAGTTATTTTTATAAATAATTAATGATAATATTGAAACGTTGAAAATAATGTAAGGTCATCCAATATTTTACAGCCTCGGAGTCTCCATATCTCTAAATATGACCTTTACCACTCTTAATCTAAAACAGTGTTTCTCAAAGTTTTGGTGATAAAGGACCTCCGTGCCCTGGGATTAGGAGGGGGATTGAAAGTCATACAGGAAACACATTATTTTTAGGCAATTCCATTTTACAACTACAGTGGAATCTGGATCATTCGAACTTGAAGGGACCAGGAAAAAATTCGAACTATCCAAAAATTCTAATTAAATAAGTTTCTTAAAAGGAATAAAAAAAAACACAGTTAAGTTTGCAACCAAGCTCATAAACTTTATCTAACGTATTAGGGCATAATATGTTCATAATTTCTTTAAAAATCAGAGATTTTAATCTGTTTTCCTGACTTAGGTCTCTCATTCATAGTGTATGATTCTAATTGATTTATTGACTGGAAAATTGAATCACTGACATTGTTGCGACTTTAAAAAAACGCCTGAATTCTTGGATATGGTCCATAGCTTCTGCCGCACTCGGGATAGGCCTTTCCTGAATACTGAAGAATCGTCCTCTTCATCACCAGATGCTCCATCCTCAGCCTGAATGCTATTGTTGAGAATTTCTGCAACGAAGTTTGCATCAATAACTTCACCACACACACACTGCCACATCTTCATCCACGTTGGCGAAGTCCACATAGGAGATTGCAGGATCAGGAGTAACTTCCTCCCAGTTGTCAATAGCTGGCGCAGCTTCAGTCACTGTTTCTCAATTTTTTTTTCTTGATAAAGCCAGTTTTTTTAAAACGGTTATTAATGGTCTCAACTTTCACTTGGTCCCACGTTTGCTCACACATTCTTGAAGCTTGAAGAACGTCAAGCGAAATTTTCTGAGTAGACACATCTCCAGCAAGAATTTTTTCAACCAACAATCGTCTGTGGAAATGTTTTAGGTTCTTAATTATTCCTTGCTCCACCGGTCACCGATGTTATATTTGGTGGGGAAAAAATAACTTTAACATTTTCCAAAAGCGGAACTCTGTTATGAACAGTGCAATTGTCGTTGAATAAAAGGATTGTCCAATTTTGTTTGCCAAACTGTATGTCGATTTTTAAGAGCCATTTATCAAACAGATCACCTATCATCCATGCTTTTCTATTTGACTCGTATTCCCCTGCCTTTGATTTTATTTTTGAAGCAACGTGGGTTAGCTGATTTTCCAATCATTAACAACGGCAGATTTTCAGAACCATCCATATTTGCTCCAACTAATAGTGTTGTTCGATTTTTACTAAGCTTTCCCCCACTGAACCGTTCACCTTTAAATGCAAGAGTTTTGTCAGGAGTACACTTGTAAAAAAAAAAGTCCCGTCTCATAACGTTAAAAATGTTTTTCGGTTCTATGTCCTGGATCATATCCTTCAAGTCTTCCTTCCAATTATCGGCTGAACGCAAATCAACAGCACCACTTTCACCACATACAGCTTTGAAGGAAATTCCGTTTCGTTGTTTGAATCCATCTAGCCACTCTGCACTCGCTTTGAAGTCTGTTTTTCCTAATTCAGATGCGAAATGTTCAGCTTTTGCTCTAAGAAGATGGCCGCTCACTGGGACTTTCTTGTTTCGCTCTTGTTTGGACCACTTCAGTACACAGTTGTCCACATATGGGTTTTCTGGTCCTCTTAATCTTTTCCTATCTTGTCCACTCTCATTCTCATTGCTCAAAATTTTTTGTTTGTTTTTCAAAAATGTTGAAAAAGTCTTAGGGGGAACTCCGAAGGCCTTTGCCATTTCTGATTTCTTTTTAAGTCTCTTTTCCACTTACTTTATCACCGTTACTTTTTCGGCCAAAGTTAATGATTTATAGGACTGTGGCTTGGACAGTGACATCACGATACACAACACACACACACACACACACACACACACACAACACTACTGTACAGTATGTAGTAAACTAACTAAAACTAAACAACAAAACAAAATAAATTCGCACGTCACAAGGATATCGCTACGACCGAATCACTAAGAACAGCGCACGTAACCGCTCGAGAGGTTCGACTTTGACTAACGGAGTACATAACTGTTCGTGTAAACAAAGATGTATGGGTGGGCGGGAAAGGGGCGTGAAGAAGGGTACTGACCGCATTCCAATGTCACCTTCCCTGTTTCCAAAAATAGAACAACACAGCACCGCAACTAGAAGTAGGAAAACAATACTGCACAGTACATTACAATTTACGAAGTTCGAACTAACCAAAACAAAATTCAAACTATCCACGATTTTTTAACATTATTTTTAATCAAAATTCACGGGACTGGGCGAGAAATTCGAAATAAAGACGCTTTCGAATTACGAAAGTTCAAATTAGTCAGGTTCCACTCAATTTAATAAAAGACAAAAATTAATTTATTAAATAAAATGTTGAAAAAATTTAATTTAATTACATTGAATAATTACAGTGAAATAGTAATTAATAGTTTTTTAAATTATTTTCAACACGCTAAACCAGGGCTATTCAATTGGCAACCCGCGGGCCACATCCAGCCCACCAAGCTCCGCAGATTGGCCCGCGGACTGAAAGTCCAACTTCTGTATCACTGGAGATGTGTCATATATTTCAGACGGAATGTAGAGGCACTGGACCTTGAACGGCCAGAGAGATCTTTAGTCCCTTATCAGTGGTGGGGGAGGCTGTTCTTGACCTTTAACACAGCAGGTGGCTGAGAGTGACTCACACCTCTCTCCCCTCCACCCAACAGCAGCCGATGTCTAGCCAGTTGATATTTTCCTGGATTATTGTTCCTGCCTTATTTATAGTAATATCGGAGTGCTTTGCTTGTAATTAGTCTTACTTAAGTTTTATAGAATTGCACTTTATATTTTGAGTAGTATGAAAAGGAAGTTTGGTGATGAAAATTGTCTAACTTTTATAGTTTTTTAATTTCAATAAAATATATCAATATTCTATATAATATCAAATTACGTTTCACTCCCCCCACCCCTTTTAAACTACAAAAGTATAATCTAATAACGTTCCAAATTATTGCCAGATTGAATTAAATGTCTGACCCACCAAATATTATGATTTTTTGAAGTGGCCCGCTTGGATAACTAATTGAATAGCCTGCTCTAAACATTATACATTTTCGATAAATAATTATTTAGATTTGTTACCTATGGTTAGTACAGATTTCCTTTTCTATTTGGCTTGTTTCTACCAAGAAAATAAATACAGCATAGACTGCATGATATGGGTATTTCATACTTAATCTTCTGAATTTCAAATGTTTGTTTTCTATGTGATCAACATTCTTTAATTCATTTTTATTTTGAAATTTCCTGGGATTCTGCGGACCACTTGATAGGCCACTTGGTAGACACTCCACTTGGTCCGAGGACCACACTGTGAGAAACACTGTTCTATAAGGTCCGGGTTTCAAACACAGCCGATGGTTAACATTGCATTCGAGATAAACACTTATGTACTAAACAAGCTAATGTGTTAGGGATGAGGAGGGTTGAATTTATATGAATGTATCTGTTTTTGCGTGGAGAGAGAAAGATAAAAACCATTTAGCAGCCCCCACCCCCTCAGTATAACCAACCCTTGTTCAAGCACTGATTGTCCCTTTATCGGCACCCAATCTATTGCGAGAGTTCATCGAAGCGGGCATATTGGCATTTTAACATGTATTGTGCCGGGATAGTGCATGGTAAGGAAAAAAGTACCGTGATTATTAAAAAATCTCTTGAGAACCATCGACTTAGAAGGAGGGGGGTAGGGTATAGGGGGGTTAGGTTCATTGAAAAGAAGTTTGGAAGACACGGGTTCGATTCCACGTACTACTGACCAACTACAATATATTATATCTGTACATGTGTTCGTCTTCAAATATGTAAATATACAAGTCTTAAAATGCAACTGTTTTTAGTTTGAATTTATTATAATTATAAATCATTTGCATGTTTATAAAGCTCATAGTAAGTTTCTAAACTACAATAATCAAATTAAAAAAATAACTCGCATTTGGTGGTCGCACGGTCTAATGCGTCGCTCTCGTGTTGGACCGGACTGTCGGTGACAGGAAGATCAGGACTAGAAGAATCTCTATTGAGTGTAGTGATGGTTGATCTTCCTAAAGGGTTTCCCTTTCTCCTTTCACGCAAATTCAGGCGCATTTCCACTAAAATTATACCTTCATCACATGTTTCGATGGCCGCACAGTATAAGGCATCATTCTCACAATAGACCGGTCTGCCGATGATTAAGAGATCGGGGCTCGAATACTGGACGGGTGTACTGGGGGTGATTTCTACTAAATGGGTTTTCACTCACCCTCCACGCAAATGTGGACACACTTCCTCTAAATTCATCCTTAACACAGTAGCTTATTAGTATATATGCGTATAGCCTGGACAAGTAGTAAGACGAGGTGCTAAAAAATGTTCCTGAGGTCAATGTTTTTGTATCAGAGTGTATTGTAATGGTTCCAGTACCGGCGCACTTCAGGTCTCGCGCGGTCAACCAGAGCGGGGTGGCCGGGGATGGCGTTGTGCTTATGTGCGAGGTGGACGGTGATCTCCCCCTGAGGGTGGCCTGGTCCGCTGCGCACCGCCCCTTGGCTCCCGGGCACTCCCGCGTCATGGAGCGCCACACCCCCACAGGCATCGTCACCGAGCTGCAACTGGACGACCTCGCCAGGAGGGACGCCGGTCCTTACCGGTGCTCCGCCGCCAACGACTACGGACAGGACGAGATGATCATCTACCTCACGGTCAAAGGTAGGGACGTCACCGTCAGATAATCTGGGGTTTGGTGACTACTTAGGGTGGGCCACAGGGTTTGCTCCGGAATTTGCTGATTCTTCAGAGTAGACCATGGTGGTTGATCTTGAGTTTGGTGTTTTTTTAGGGTGGGCCGTAGTGGTTGCTATGGAGCTTGGTGATTCTTTAGGGTGGGCCGCAGGGGCTGCTATGGAGCTTGGTGATTATTTAGGGTGGACCGTCGAGGCTGCTATATAGTTTGATGTTTCTTTAGGATGAACCATGATGGCTGCTATGTTTATTTAGGATGAACTGTGGTGGCTGCTATGATGTTTGGTGTTTCTTTAGGGTGAACCATGATGGCTGTTATGTTTCTTTAGGGTGTACCATGATGGCTGCTATGGAGTTCGGTGATTTTTAAAGGCAAATAACTGGAGCTAACGAGTTAATAAAATTGTCTACGGTCCAATCATTCCTAATTTGACTGCTTCCAACTGTTTCTTTCAGCTAGTATTATTTTTACTGGTATGGCCAACACCAGGACTACTAGCAAACTATTTTAAGTGGAAAGGTATTTTAGAGGAAATGCACCGGCATCAGCGTGGATAATGTATGGGAAAACCACCAATCTAAATTACATGTATAAGCTCACCCTCACTGTATTACCTCAAGATTCGAATACGGACCTACTGTTGACCACAATCCAGTATATTGTAGGTCTGATGTCTCAGACCATGTGAACACTGGTGCGGGCATAAGTACATGTGAATACCTACCAGGGGTAAGGGTACACCTTATGACCCCCTGGTCTATCATGAGAACTCACTTGAAATATATGTGTGTCCTTGGTTATGTCAGAGCCCCCAGAGGCGCCTGGTCGCGTCGAGGTCCTGGAGGTGGCAAGCCGCTGGGTGAGCGTGGCCTGGGGGGCCCCTTACTCGGGCCACGCACCCATCTCGCACTACGTCGTGCAGTTCCGCGAGGACGAATTAGGGGACTCCCCTTGGAGCAACGTGACCGTGGGGGGCGGATCCCGCACGGCCCGCCTGGGGGCCCTACGACCCGCCACTTCCTACACCATCAGGCTGCTGGCGGTGAACGATGTGGGGGCGGGGCCCCCTAGTGAGTCCACCATGGCAGTCACGCTGCAAGAAGGTGAGGGAACACACTTTACTCAACATTTTGCAATCGAACACTCCACCACTGGACAACCGGTCCAACACGAGAGGGGTGCATTAGGACATGCGACCACTAATAGTTTTTTATTGGTTTATTGATTTGAAGAATTTAACATTAGTGTCATAGCCTGCACCCTTAGTCAATTTAAAGCATACAAGGATGACGTAAGCTTAAGAACTCACACTGCCAATTGTTTTGTGTCAGCAGTTACGTAATCATACCAGGTCATGTTTTTAAAAACATGGATTGTTTTGCCAATTAGCATAACACAGTATTTGGAAAACTAGTAACTTAGGGGAAACACCCCTCCTTTTCTTGGCATATAACAGCGAACTCTTGACCTTTAGAGGAGAAGGGGGGCTGCAAAAGAACGCCAGCTGTTGAAGGGGCTAATTCGACGTGCTTTACATAGGCCTACTCAGCTACCAAGTCACTGCAACTTGTGGCGAAAGTATCCTATAGCTTTAATCCCTGTTTAGTACGGAGGGCGCCCCCCAACACATCTTAGAAGTCTGAGATAGACCACAGCCGTACAGCACATAGCTGTTGGGTGTTTGACACCATCTAGAGTCATAACACCGAGGATAAGTCAGGGCGCGGAACTTCTGGGTAGGGACATTGGTAGAACGAGTACCTTTTTATAAACTCTTTCAATTAGTTCTTTATCTTACATCACATTATACACTAGTAGATTAATGAATCTATTTCAATAAACAAGACCAAAATGAACCCTACATTTATTTGCCGCTGCCTACCCACCCCCACCAAGTCATCCTGACACGTCGGCCCACGGGTTGGGGATTAGTGACATTAGTATAACCTGCTAATGCGCAAATATTATCAGCACACTATTTACAAACTAATTCAGCCCAAAAAAGACCAATTTTAGGGTTTAGATATTTAAAAATTCATATTTGAGGCTGAACTCATTTAAAAATATTCAGGAACTGATTTAGAACTGTGGTGGCCTTGGCGCTGTACAAAATATGAGGCCTAGTAATTAAACAAATATTTGTATTTTTACAACTTTTCAACGCTATAATTTTTTTTCCTTACACAAAAATAGCTGTTAAAATCTCAATGTTAAGATATTATTTAAATAAAGGAAATATATTTACAACAATAAATTAGGTTTGTTTAAAATACGTTTTTTATATATATTTTGTCTTCTTTTAATTAATTTTGATCAGGACAGAAAATAGTGTCAAAACTTTAAAAATAAAAAGTTTATTATTTTATTCGTAGTTTTTTTTGTGAGAAATAAATAGAAATTGTTGTAAACGATACATTTTTTTGTTAGTATCTTACCATGACCGTAATCTTTAAAACCAATTGTAATGGTTTGTGGATGCCCTACGGCTTTAGCTCCTGTAGAACTCCATTAAATCTGAGCCTGTGAACATTAGAGAATTGTTCAACACCACCCCAAATCAAAGCCACAGTTATACTATGGCTTAACTTATCTAATACAATTATTACAATACTTTAATACTATTATATAATAGTACGTATAAGCCGATAAGTTAGAGGCCATTTTCACCAATTCCCATGATTTAGTGGTACAATAAACGATATTTAATTATGTTATGTTTCAACAAATTGATTAAATACCCAGGCTATTATAGTTGTTAAATACGATTATAGCCGCATCAAAATATAAAATTCTTTAAATTGAAAAATTACCCCTGTACACAGGGAATCGAACTCAGGACCTTTGAGTTAGTACGATAAAGCTCTTACCACTGAGCTATCCAAGTACCGTCCCGTGCCCAGGTTCATTCTTCACTCATATTTTAAGGCAGAGTTTGTGACGGATGCGCAGATATCATCAGTTATATATGTGTGATCAATTAATATCGCGAGTTATCAGATAACGCAGACATCCTCGACTCGGCGGACTTAATGCTGCCAGTAGTAGACTCTGCCTTAAAATACGAGTTAAGAATGACCCTGAGCACTGGATGACACCTGGACAACTCAGTGGTTAGGGCATTGGCATAGCATTCCAAAAGTCCCGGGTTCGATTCCCGTGTACAAGTGTAATTTTTCAATGTAAATAATATTTCAACAGATTATTAATCTAATGTTAAAATGCCATCTAGCGCCCAGTGGTCCCCCGACAGATGTGATGGCGGAGCCCACCAGCTCGGAATCAATTCTGATTCGGTGGAAGGTAATCCTATAATTTATTAATATAACTTCACGCAAATAATATCGTCCAGACATTATGCCTAATGTTTCAAAATGTATTTAAAACTAATTTAAATTTGGAACACAATAAAATATGTAGTTAAAATATTTATTGAACTGGAGAGTTGCTTTTCACTCCACCTATGAGTACCTATTTTAAAGGTATCATTAAAATATATTTTACACGTGGACGTTGTTGGTTTATTTATAAGATTATGATTTATTTGTTTTATCTCGCCGCTTCTTATTTCCAGTTCATTTATCCGCATATTTACACTAGGAGGGTAGGATGAGGAAGATACAGTGTAGGATAATAGCATGCGTGGAGGGAAGTTGAGAAACCAATCAGAATTGTCCGGAGGGGTAGTATAGGACGTAGCGCGGATAACCCAGACAAGTAGTAAGGGGTGGATCACGGATATACCAGACAAGTAGTAAGGGGTGGATCACGGATAGATCAGACAAGTAGTAAGGGTGGATCACGATAGATCAGACAAGTAGTAAGGGGTGGATCACGGATAGATCAGACAAATAGTAAGACACGTATCACGGATATCCCGGACAAGTGGTAAGATGCAAACCACGGATAGTCCATACAAGTGGTAAGATGCAGACCACTGATAGCCCATTCAACTAGTATGGCGAGAATCACGGATATCCCAGACAAGTGGTAAGATACAGACCACGGATAGTCCATACAAGTGGTAAGATGCTGACCACGGATAGCCCATACAAGTGGTAAGATGCAGACCACGGATAGTCCATACAAGTGGTAAGATGCCGACCACGGATAGCCCATACAAGTAGGGAGATACAGACCACTGATAGGCCAGAGAAGTAGTAAGGAGCAGACCACGGGTAGTCTATGCAAGTAGTATGGCAAGAGTCACGGATAGCCCAGACAAGTAATAAGACGTAGATCACGGATATCCCGGACGGGTAGTAAGACTCGGATGACGCTGATAACGTCGTGGTGAGACTGTTGTCGCCTATTTCAGCCGCCGCTGGTCAGCTACTCACACGGAGAGATCCTGGGCTACCAGGTGGCGTTCCGCGAGGTTTCCGGCGCCACCCCCGGCGCGCAGCAGGTCCGTTCCGTCAGGGGCCGCAACAGACTGGAGGTGACCCTCCCTTCCTTACGTCAGTACACGAGGTACGAGGTCTCCGTGAGGGCGTTCAACCTGGTGGGCTCTGGGCCCTCCTCCCCGCAGCTGTACGTCACCACATTGGAGGGTGGTAGGTAAATATGACGTGACTTACTTCCCCCTACCCACTCCATTATTAAATGTTATCAATGTTAACCCCAAAAAATTATGTGCGTGTATTATATAAGTTCCTTCCTATGAAAAATGGACCGTATCAGATTTAGTTTTCAACCAAAACGCATTCAAACTCAACTTTACGTTTAACCAGAATATTTTAAAGCAGTCGTTGTGTCAACTGTTCTCAGTCCCCGATATGCCGCCTCAGGATCTCCGTTGCACTGCTCTGACGTCACAGAGTGTGCGCGTACGCTGGGAACCACCGCCTCTTGAGCGTCGTAACGGCGTCGTCGAGGGATATAAGGTCTTTTACAAGCACGCCAACCCCAGGCAAGGTAATAACACCTCAACTATAGCTTCCTTCAGTGCTGTATATTGCTGTATATATACATTCAACGACCCTTTCTGCTTTGTATGTCTTTGTTGCTGTATTCGTAACTTCTGTCTGATAAGAGAAGCGGCAATATAAGGTGTTTTTCAAGTTTGTTTAGCAAAACAGAATTTTCAGCAAAAGAAATCAAATATTTCTCCAGTAGAAACATAGTGTTCAATTTTCTTCACGTGGTGACATCAACAGTTGTTGACTATCTGTCATCAGCATAGCAACATTAGATGAAACACTTTTTTTAAACGAAGAGAAAAGTTGTCATTAAATTTCAGGACACCCTTGACAGATAATCAACTATTAATATTGATATTACCATGTGAAGCAAATTAAAATAAAATGTGTTGCTAAAAAAAACTGTAAAAACACTTTCTCTTTCCTTGTCGGTGACCTGGCGGTCTAGGGGGTAAGGTGTCAGACTTCTGTGCTGGGGGTCCGGGGTTCGATCCTCAGTCCATGCACAGATTTATCTGATTGCTGAACCCTTCCTTCACCTTTGACAAGACGTGTATTAATCACAACTTGTGAATGTGGGGAATGCCAGGCCTCCACCGTGGTTCGGATCCCACGTTAAACTGTAGGTCCACCATTTCATCTCACAATCACCCTACCTTTACATATTAGCGTAAGTGCGTATAACCCGAATGGGTAGTAAGACGCGGTGCTAATAATAATAATAATAATAATAATAATAATAATAATAATAATAATAATAATAATAATAATAATGTCCTTGTCAAGGAGGAGGAACATTGTTCTGACCTAATGTGTATGTTCCAAGGTGGGTCACCGGATGTCGAGGTGAAGAAGACGACAAACCTGGAGACCAATCTTCATGGTTTGACCAAGTTCACCAACTACAGCGTGAGGGTCTTGGGTTTCACGGCAGCTGGGGAAGGTGTCAGGTCTAGCCCTATATATTGCACCACGGAGGAAGACGGTGAGGGACATATACTTCTACTGGGAACTAGCCCCGCTTAACACCTGCAGTAGCGGTGGAACCTTATTTGTATAAGGGAGGGGAGAAGCAAAAAAAAAAAAAAAAGGGACTGGCCTTCCATTACTCCCTCCTCAACCTCCCCAGTAAAATTTTAAAAATTGGCTGTCCCAAAAAGCTATTTACAATGGTCCTCCTCCCCAATTTTTGAAAATTATATAATTTTCTTAAGCTATTTTGTCCAAAAAAATTGAAATTTGGATGCTTCTAGAATCCATTTCCAGTAGTACTCACCTTGAAGCTTTTTTTCCTACAGTTAAATACCGCTATAAATTAT
Organism: Timema podura; assembly: GCA_033556935.1. Classification (NCBI taxonomy): domain Eukaryota; kingdom Metazoa; phylum Arthropoda; class Insecta; order Phasmatodea; family Timematidae; genus Timema; species Timema podura. The sequence continues at coordinate 87,183,242 of JAVRXN010000009.1, forward strand.
AAGAAATTGTCTTCTCCGGCAAAATGTTGACAATAGAATGGATCTATAAGTCATTTGGGGTTTGATTTTGGCCATCTTTCAGTTTACTATTCGATAATACCAGAGGATTTGCCATGTATTTGGGAAGGAGGGGGGGATTTTTTTCCAGGAGACAATGCCCTCAGGTTCCACCACCACTGCATCTGACTCCTATCACAACCCTCATACAGTTCTACTGGGGGGGAGGTGGGGGCTAGATGAAAAATGGACTATTCATTGCGATCAAAAACTTTACTTGTTGGTCATGTTTAAGTGCCCGGAGCTCCTGAGCAAGTTAAGGCCCTTGCGATGACGTCAGACAGCATCATGGTGGCATGGACAAGACCCTCGGAACCGAATGGTTACATCGTCAAGTACTTCATCTACATAAGATCCACTCAAAACAACGGAAACAAGGTGAGCTTAAATATAGAAAGTGATTCACACGGAACTAAACACAACTAAACAACTTAATAGAATAAGATAAATTTAAAGAACACCCATATAATCTTCTGTATTAGGAGCTTTAAGAATCTGAATACAGCCTAATATTTTACATTCTGCTAAAGTTAAAAAAACACAAATCAAAAACCCTTTTATAGTTAGTAAAATAAAACTCAGCGCTAGGCCACGCACACCTAAGTGTACGCCAACAGTCTGATAAAAAATATGCTCTGGAACGATCAATGGCAGGATTATGTCCTGAGACGATGAGTGTTTTACAGGACGTGCACAAGGACACCGTCTTTGGAGATAGGGAACTCATCTTCGAGGCTCGTCGTCTGAAGGAGTTCCAGAGATACGAGTTCTGGGTGACAGCGGCAACAGTAGTGGGGGAAGGACCTAGCAGTCCGAGGGTGTCCCAGTCACCAATATCACGAGGTGAGTGAGCTTCTATCACCGGTCATACTAGTGTTCTAGTCTTACCAATATCATGAGGTGAGTGACTTCTATCACCGGTCATACTAGTGTTCTAATACTCATCAGTGTCAGGGAAATTGAGGTATGAGGCAGGGAGGGGTGCGGGTTCAAATATAATACATCTTGAGTTATCATCCTTTTTCTATATTAAAATATCTAAAAACTACCCTCCATCTTTTCGCTAAAATTAATTTGTAAATATGTCCACTTTGGGGGTCGAATGATCTAAATCGTCACTCTTGCACTTCCACTAAATTGAACTTTCCTCATCCCTAACACATTAGCGTAATTAGTACAAATGCGTACACCCCGAACGGATAGTAATATGCGGTGTTGAGACAAAAAAAAGTAAATTACTATACTGTTAAACTTACTCATGAAAAAATGTATCCTGCAGTGCCCGCCAGGATCGCGTCTTTCTCCCGACGCGTGGTGGCCGGGGCAGGGCAGAGCGTGGTGCTGCCTTGCCACGCGGTGGGTCTTCCCGCCCCTTCCCGCTCCTGGCGCGGCCCCTCGGGTGGGTCAATACCCTCCGGTTCCCACCACCTGAAGGTGCTGCCAGACCACGGCCTGGCTCTAGCCCAGCTGAGGCTGGAGGACGCGGGCAACTACACCTGCCTGGCGGAGAACGTGTTCGGGCGAGACGAGGTGATGTACGGCGTGACGGTGCAGGTGGCGCCCTCACCTCCCGTGCTGGTGGCGGGTTCCAGTACTGCGCATAGCCTGGCGCTGCAGTGGAGGGTACCGGACACAGGGGGCAGCCCCATCACAGGTACGAGGGGCGAATGGGGGCCCGCTATGGACTCACGAGCAAATTAACATTCAAAAATCTCAAGAGTGTGAAAGTTTCTCGTCATGTTTTTAAAATGGAAGCCATCACGATGCACACAAACTTTAAAAAAGAAAAACAATAAAGTTAACATTAAAAAAATGTTTTAAATCATTGACTTCTTTATCGTGCAAGGAAAATCCATCGACCTCGGCTAGGTTTGAACCCACGAGCACGAGGTTCTGGAGGCGAGCACTTTACCCCAATACCACCAATATCGACCACTAACCTTTGTTTCCTCTATAGGGTACACCCTCCACTACAAGAACAACGTGGACGACTGGCAGAAAGTGTCCATTGACTCTGACCGCAAGATGTACAGCCTGGAAGGGGTCAAATGTGGCTCCACGTACAAACTCTACCTGACTGCCACCAACGCTGTGGGTAGTGGGAAACCAAGCCAGACCATCAGCGCTGCTACGAAAGGTGGAGGTGCGTGGAACTAGTGTGACCGTTCCGACTTCCTTCAGCGCCTAGTTATACTGATCTAGGGTTGGATGGAAGGGAAGCGAATGTTAGTTAAGGCGGGAGTGTAGAGGACGCAAGAAAAGTCCAGTGTTTTTTGTAGTTTTTATATCGAAACTTTTTTTGTCAAAATAAATGAAATATTGCTCTGTTAGAAACATAGAGTTTAATTTTATTCACCTGGTGATATCAACAGTTGTTGAATATCTGTCATGAGCATAGAAGCATTAGATGAGAAACTTTTTAAATAAAGAGAAAAAGTTGTCACTAAATTTAAGGACACCAATGACAGATATTCAACAACTGTTGATATCACCAGGTGAATAAAATTAAACTCTATGTTTCTAACAGAGCAATATTTGATTCCTTTTGACTAAAAAATATTTTAATATAAGAACTGCAACGACACTGATTTTTCCTCGCGTTCCCTACACTACCACCTTAAGACCAGTATTTTTACAATTTATATAACAAAATACATTTTTGACCAAAATATAAATAAAATATTCTTCATTCGCTATAGTCAACTCGCCATAGGAGTGGTGGTAACTGACAGTCAGCAAAAGATGTAAAAACAGTTAAAAGAAAAACATAGTTTAAAACAAACAAAAATTTCTTGTGAAAGTTTTGACTTCCAAAAGTCACAACTCAATATGGTCCTACAGAGAGGGCCGCGTCTAGGGTTGAGGGGGGGCGGTGGGGGGGGGTAAGGGGCCAATTTCCCTGGGCTTCACATTCCACCACATTTTCCCCAAAATTTATTAAATTCAATCACAGTTATTATTCTAAATTTCCTATCAAATGGGGTACAGATAATTAACAGCAATAGGTATTCATTTAGTGATAGGATTCCATTACATATTCCTGAAAACCCTAACTTTATGTAATTAAGATTTACTTTATTCGAGTAATGTGCAGCAGTACAGTATAATACGCCACCATTGCGCTAACATTGTCAGCAGGGAGTCGAACCAGAACAGGAACCGGAACCGATAACCGAAATTAACATTTATTTTTAAGTAACTGGAATCGGAGCCCTAAAACACTATTCTGAAGAACCGAAACCTAAATTGGAACCGTTAAATAACAATAGGTTCATAAAGGTTCTAAAATATTTTTAAAGGTTCCTAGTTTTACAGAATTGTATATAATATTGACATGTTGCACAAATTTTTATTTTTTTTCCCTGAGCTTGGTTTAATTTTGAAATGTTGTGTTTCCCCCCTTTCCCATTAAGTTCTGAAAGGGCTTGATGTATTTTAGTTTACTACTTTGTTTGGAACCTCTTTTCTAAGGTGATTAGAAAAGAGTTAATGAGCCCTAATCAATACACACTAATGAGTTTAGATTCCGGAGGGATGTAATGAATGTCACATTGTTAACAGTTTTCTCACTTTAATGTTTAAGCTAAAGGTTTAGGAAGATGTCTTTAGCTTTGATAGACAACATATAATACCACATTTCTCATAAGTTGAAATACAGAAATTAAGAAATCATTTCTTTTGGATACCCAGTCTAAGCCTATTGTACTTACTTAGTACTTCCTAAAAGTTAAAACTGGTTATCTGGTGGTTGGTTGAACAGCTTATAACAGCAGGTAAAGGGAGGTGTAGGGTGGAAAAATGGAAACTTTAAATTCTTTCACTCAAGTTTAAATTAGGAAGTAGCTCAGTGAATGTGTTCCTTGTGTTCAGTTCAGAGGTGATTATTTTTGTTTACTAGTAAATTATTTAAATAATATTGATGGGGTATGTTAAATAAAACTCAGTTTGGAAGTTTTTTGACCATGAGATTGACGGTGACAGATCAAGATGCAAATTAGAAGGATGCACTATTGTTATTAAGGTACGTTATAATTTTTTTTTAGTCTAGCAATACTTTTGATCCCGAGTGTTATTTCCAAAGTGGTTCTCCACTCTCCTTACACGCAAATGCGGATACACTTCCTTTAAATAAAAAAATATATAAAATTCCTCATTAATTAAAAATGTATCTAAATGAGTACATACATTAACGTAGCCTGAATTGATAGAAAGATGCTGTGCTAAAAAAATTTAAAGAACCGGAACACTATCCGAAACCGAAAAGAACTGGAACCTTTATTGTGCTCTAACCAGAACCTTTAAATTGTTTGTTTGGAGAACAGTAATCGGAACCTTTATTGTGCTCTAACCAGAACCTTTAAAATGTTTGTTTGGAGAACAGTAATCGGAACCTTTATTGTGCTCTAACCAGAACCTTTAAAATGTTTGTTTGGAGAACAGTAATCGGAACCAGAACCGATGAAAATTTCGATTCGACTCCCTGGTTTTCAGTCTACAGAAAACTACCAGTTCAGTGCAATGGTACAAAGAGGAATTTACTTATTTTAAATTAATTTGTTTGCATTTAATCAAGTACAGTCATTTAATGGGTTGATCAATATTCCATAAAATATGAAAAATTATTAAATAACATAAGTACCATCAATATATTATAAGGGCTTAGTGCTAAAACTGGAAAACTGCCGTATAAAGGGGGAGGGGGGGGGCTCAGATTTTTTTTGCTCTGTGTCTAACGTTTTTTTAAATGGTCCTGCCAACAGATCGTGTGGTTTAGTGAATGGATACATAAGTATAGATGTGGTAGCTTCTGCTAGCTGTCATTTACCTTTAATCTTTCCATATATGGGGTATATGTTAAGTGGTTTTTCTAAATATAAGTAGTAATATTAAGTTCTTGGACATACTGGCATTTGATCTTAAACTTTTAAAAGTAAGAATAATTAGCCCAAATTTCACGATGCCTAAGACAAATGTTCATAAAGAGTTATATTAGGCCTACTATTTGTAAATTATTAAAATAACTGCATCTATCGAAGCAATATTTTATTTAGTTTGGCTAAAATGGATTTTCTTTACAAAATCTGTAAAAAAAAAAAAAAGACATAAACTTAAGTTCCCCTCCTCTTTAATAATGAAGAAATGACTATAAGTATAGAATAGACCAATTTTCATATAGATACAATTAGAAAAGTTACTAGATCTACTTTAACGTATTCATACGTCAAGTCACTTTTGCTAGATTTATCATTAGCTAAAAAATAACAATCATAATAGTTTATTAAATTGTTATGAATTTTAACTGCAGAATTTTATATATATATATATATATTTTTTAAAAGGTTTCTTCCCTCAAAACTTGGACCCTATTAATATATTCCCATTTGATATCTGGTCAATTAACGTTCTGAGCTCTTGTTGTTGTGGTTCCCCTGTGTAGCGCCAAAGGTGCCGATGCAGGACGACTTCCTGGTGGTGAACTCAACCTCCGTGACGCTGATCCTGGAAACGTGGCCGAGCAATGGCTGCCCCATACTGTACTTCGTGGTGGAGTACCGCCCCAGGGGGCAGAGCGAGTGGACGCTCGTCTCCAACAGCGTGCAGCAGGAGGAAATGGTGATCCCAGACCTCGCTCCGGCCAACTGGTACGCCGTCAGAGTGTCCGCCCATAACGACGCCGGTTCCAGCCAACAGGAGTTCGTCTTCGCCACGAGGACAAGGGCGGGAGGTTGGTGTGCTCGCCTTGACTTGTTATAGGACTAGAGCCAGTAATGACTATCATCAGTAACTGGAGGTGTCATGGAGTGTTTTCAGAGATTGTTAAAACTGTACCTGTTTATTGTTCCTCACCAGTATGTCCCCATTTGACCAGGGTAAACAGAGCTTAATAAAACTGTACCTGTGATATACTCGTATTCTCGCCCCCTTCTGTTCCCATTTGACCAGGGTAAGCAGATCTTTTTAAAATTGTACTTGGGCTACGTTATCCCCATTCTGACCCCATTTGACCAATCATTCATAGACTATGCTCTAAATATCGCATATTAGAATATATTTTCTTTGATATTTGACCAATGAGTGTCTTACTGAGTGTTGGCCGTATTTAACAGGGACAATTTAAACTAACTCCGCTTACTCTGGTAACACTGAGTCTCTTAATATAATAGTGACCAAATTCAAAGTCTAAGCCAGGGGTGGGTAAATGTTAGAGATGCATAGAAAATTAAAATAGGAGTTCTGAGGGCTATTAAAAGAACAGATGAGCTGGAAAGTTTTAGGACAGGATGGGTTCAAGTTTTACCATTGATGACATTATATGAGTGTTAGCTTTTAAAAACCGACGTTACATTTTTTTAATATACAGTGTCTCATAAAATTACTAAGAGGATGTTTTCTTAGTAATCAGAATAAAATAGCCGAAGCTGTTATTAATTTTAGAGAGGAATTCACCATCTAGATATCATATTCCTCTCTCTAAAATTAATATCAGCTTCGGCTATTTGATTCTTAATATTATCTGTACAATTATAAAAATAATTGTACGAGTGGCAGTAACAAGCCAACTACCGAGTCGAAGATGGCTCGTGAATAAAGCTGACGATTTCCGCACGTCCATCATAGACTCTGCCTTAAAATATGAGTGAAGAATGACCCTGGGCACGGGACGATTCCTGGATAGCTCAGTGGCTAGAGCATTGGTGTACTAAACCAAAGGTCCCGGGTTCGATTCCCATGTCCAGGTGTCATTTTTCAATTTTCAGAATTAGTAATTAGAGTTAAAATCCTATCATAGTTAAAATACAAGGTTTTCTTCACAGTTCACTCTCACCTACATCTACTCAAAATGTACACAAACATACAACAATGGTAGAGATTTAAATTTAGGTTAAGTACAATGTAATCAATCAAATACCTCACCCATTGTTCCTGAGCCACTGAAAATAAACGCATAATATTTTCTGTACATGATTTATTTTCCCCAGAAAAATAACAATACATGTCAATAAAAAAAGGCTAGACTCACAAATACGAGATAAAACATAACAATATGCCTAATCTTATTAAAATTAATTATTTTGTAACTATATGAATTTAATAATTTCAAAACTGTAATTTTCTTCATATCTTGTTGAGATTCCATGGTTTTAATATATTTGTCATGATTACCTTGCGGGCCACACACACACAAAAGAGGTGTTTGGGTCGGAGGTGGGAGATGTATTTTTTTTCGGGTGTAGTCTTCCTACAGGAGTATCAGGCTACACAGTAAATTAAATATCTTAACCAGATTTTTTTTAAAAAGATTTTCGGTAACGCGTAATATAAATTTGAAGGGAATTTTTATTTTTATTTGAGGTATTTAAAGTCCACTTTCTGAATATACTAATTATATCAGCACACGACTTATAAGCTAACTTAAATCTAGGATAAAAGCAACACCCATCCATTAATTCATCACTGTGAAAGGGGACACCTGGAAATCAAACTCGGAACCCTTAGCGTTGCAAGCAAACACTTTACTAACTGAGCTAAGGTGTCGGATTACTATATAGTATAGCTCATTTACTATCTTAGAAAATCACTTCAGTGACCGAACGGTCTAAGGCGTCACTCTTGTGTTAGACTGGCCTACTGAGGATGGGGAGGAGGTTGGGGTTCGAATACTAGTCAGGTCTACTGAGGGTGGTTGTTCCTAAATGGTTTCCCACTCCCCTACCAGGAAAATATGAATATATTACCTCTAAAATGCTTCCTTCCTCATCCCTACCTCATTAGAGTAATTTACATGTGTGTGTAAAACCTGCACAGGTAGTAAGACGCGGTGATAAAAAAAAGTTACTTAGAATAGTATTTTTTAAATCTCCTCAGCTAGAGAGTTATAATAGAGAATGCACAAGTGCTATAATTTGCACTGATCTCAATGTTTCAGAAATCATCGTCCCTGATCTGACTCCGGACGTGTCTGAACAACAGAGCACCCTGTACGCGCACCTTAATGTCATCATTCCAATCATATCAGGCATTATCTGTACTATCGCTGTCTCCATCTGTGTGTGCATCTTCGTCCACAGGAGGTAAGAGAATTTCACAGACAATCAAAACCAAGGCCGTAGTCGGGGGGTGGGGTTCGAACCCCCACCGAAATGTTATGAACAAAATATGTATGGCTTTATTTATGGTTCAGACAATATCAAAATTAAGGTACAAGTACAAATTAGAAGCAACTGTGTTACTATAAAAATAACTTCTAGAGTTGTTTAGTATTTTTTTAAATGTATAGCCTTCGGCAGTTATGGTGCTATGTTGCCATAAAAACACTTCAGGTAGCTTCTATATGTGTTTAATATTTAGAATTTGTCCTAGCCTTTAGAAGTTAGGGCGTAATGTTATTAAAAACTCTTTAGAGAACTTCTAGATGTGTTTAAATTACCGGGCCGAGCTATACCACATACACATAACCGTTTAATCTGGTTATTTTGGGGTGTTGCGCAAACTTGCAACATAAGGTCTAAGTAACTAAATTTTTTTGTTTGTTCAAAGAATGATCAGAAGAATGTGATGTTGATTAAATTGTTTGGTTAGTTCCAAGAATAATCCAAAGAATGCTCTGTTACTAACTTATTTTGATTACGATAGATTATGCTATTTTTATAAAAAAAATGTATTTATCACCCAAAATAGTTACATTTTAAATGCGGGCCTTATATTTAAGGCACTCCAAGGTCTTTATGTTTAAGGCGCTCCAGTGTTTATTCCAGAATTTTTGTCACGCCCACATATGGTGGGGTTTATAGAGAAATTATTTTTCGTTCCCCCCATATAATTACAAGTATCCCTTCTCGTTCTTGTTTTCGAGATATAACACCTTAAAGAGGGAGATGAATCGAATTATCAGCTAAAATAGCCACATTGTGAGGGCGGTCCTTAAATTTAATGTGCAACAGGTCGAACAACAATGAAAACCATTTCTTTTATTATTATTATTATTATTATTATTATTATTATTATTATTATTATTATTATTATTATTATTAGCACCGCGTCTTACTAACCGTTCGGGTTCTACGCATTTAGGCTAATGTGTAAATGGTAAGGTGATTGTGAGATGAAATGGAAGACCTACAGTTTAGCATGGAATCCGTACCACGGTGGAGACCTTGTATTCCACACAGTCACAAGTTGTGATTAATATAAGTCTTGCCAGAGGGGAAGGAAGGGTTTTGCAATCAGATAAATCTGTGCCGGGACCGAGGATTGAACCCCAGACCCCCAGCACAGAAGTCCGAAGTCCAACACCTTACACCTGGACCGCCAGGCCACCCTTTATTAATGTTATTTTTGTAGGGTTTATTTGTAGATATTTAGCGTGCTCTTTCTGAACCGACTGATTATATCAACACATAACTTATATAAACTAACTTAAATTAGAACAAACACAACATCCACCCCCCGGGAGTAAATTCATCACTGGGAAAGAAGCAACACACATTTCACTAATATTATACTTTTCAGCCATGTTGGGAATCGAATACGGGACCCTTAACTCAATAGGCAGACACGCCACAGACTGAGCTAAGGTGTCGGACCTTGTAGGTATTAAAATATCAAAAGTGAGACATATAACATAACTTGACGTATGAATACGTGAAAGTAGATGAGTAATTTTATAGCTGTCAGAAAAGATTCTTTCTATGCAAGTTATACTGTAGATCAAGTACCCCTGGCCTAGACAGTGGCGTACTCGGATATATAGTGTTGGAGAAAGGCTGGACAAATGAGGAGGCATCGACGCCATTATTTCTGAACTTTTTAGAGACACTTTTAATGTGTATAGGTTGAACTCGGTGTTCTTGGGGTAAAGTGCTCGCTCACCTCAGGACTCGAGGTTCATGGGTGCAAACCCAGACGGGGTCAACGGATTTTTCTTGAGCGATAAGAATCCGTAAGACTTTTCGGTCTCGTTCATAGAAAATCTCGTGTGCGGATGTAATCAGTCGGTTCAGAAAGTGCGCGTTCAATATCCCAATTAGATAGAAACATGTGTATAGCGGTACGCCTTTTGAATATCAGGTCGTAAGCATGATATTATTTAAATGGCTTGTGGATTCGACACGTCTGCAGTATTTTATGTTCTTTAAACTTTCATTGAAACTATTCTCAATTTTGAGAAAAGGAAGTGGGGGGGGGGGGGGTAGAGAGGGCGAGTAACACACTTGTAACCCCCAACCTCCCACCAAGGACGCGCTATATATAACAGATAATAGTCTTATTTAAAAATAACTAAATGAAGACGTTATTCCTACGTAAACGTTGTAAGAGCCAATATCACTCCTTCTACCACCCCTTAACTCTCCTACAAAGGCCGGATCACAAGTCCAGACCAATAAGGACAAACCTCACACTGACGTTGGCGTCTCAACGCGCCTTCCCAAGGCGTCGCCTCAGTTAATCACAACTTACGGATCCCCGAGTTTGGAATTAGCGCTAAAAGATGGTAGTTAATCTGGGACAACTTGTTCTTACCTTTTTATTTACACCGAGTATAAAGAGAGCATTACGACATTCATCAAAGTTATCTTTAGATTTTATGCACCCCGCCGCCCTCCCTCCAGCTCCTTTGATTTCAAAAAAATCTGTTTTTGGTCAATATTCTGTCTGTAAGCCTCCTGCTACCAATCATGGTGGATAATAGCGCCATAGTGTAATCAATCATGGTAGGTCTTCGCTTACCAATCATGGTATATCATAGTGCCATAGTGTAATCAATCAAGGTAAGCCTCCTGATACCAATCATGGTATATCATAGTGCCATAGTGTAATCAATCAAGGTAAGCCTCCTGGTACCAATAAATGGTGGATAATAGCGCCATAGTGTAATCAATCAAGATAAGCCTCCTGCTACCAATCATGGTGGAAGGAGTGTTCATGAAATGGAACTGTCTGCCCAGGAACTACTCAGGCTACAAGCAGGGGGATGCAGTGTATGGGGCCAAGTCTCTGGCTGAGCTGGAGAACCAGAGGAACTCTGACCAGCAAGGGGTGGACCATGGGCAGCCCGGGCAGCTATACTCCCCTTCCCCCGCCAGGAAGGGAGACTCTTCTCTCAGTGGGCAGAAGGGCAGCGACACTTCAGGTAGCTACATGATCGATGATCACTCATATTCTTAGTTTCACAAGAAAATAAAAACTACTCGAGTTGGATAGGTCTTTGTTGACGTGCAGATACTGTCAAACCTTCCTAGAACCTGCCTTCAGTCATATATTCCTGCCAAGCAATAGACTTATTACTCTTAGACTGTGCATCAAATCTTCAAGCACACATAAAAATGTACTGGAGCACTTAGTGACACCATAAACTGATAGAACCCTTCAAAAGGTGAGCAGGGGCTCGAAAGCTCTTTGTAAATGGGAAGGCTTAACTGAGAGGGGATTTGGGAGTGTCCTCTGTCGGGAAAAATTCTAATGACTGGATGATTTTTATTTTTATACAAAGTCATTTTTTATGCCTTTCTTTGCCATGGTGAATTAAAAACACAGTAGAAAGGGCGACACATTTAATGAAACACGTACAATTAAATTAGTACATGAGAAAGTTAAGTTTTTTGCGATGAATAACAACAATATAATAATTAATTAATTTAGACTTTCCAGACTTTGCAATGTTACAACTGTTTAACAGTTTATAACAAATAACATTTTTGAATAAAATTATAAATAAAAATACGTGGAAAATATGAAGAGCAAAAAGGTTTATATATATATCTTATAATATAGGATGACCATTTCCCACTCACACCAGTCTGGGACAAAAAAAAAAATTAAAAATAAATATTAATGAGCAAAAACTTAATTCAAACATGTTTTTATTGCAGCCTAGATAAACAATATTATAATAATTATTCACATTAGGTAATCAAATAACAGAAGAAGAACCTTCAAAAAGAGTACTAAAATCATTTAAATACATTAGGCCTATATAATCTAAAAATAAATGATTCGTACTTGAGGAACGCAAAAAAAAATATATGCTATAAAAACAGGCCACTTTTTCATATTTTTTCTGCAGATTTTTTTTCCCAATAAATCTTTATTCTTTCAATTTCATTTTTAAACTCGTCGCAATATTACACTAAAATGTAAATTTTTATAATAATTGCTTTTGATATTTCGACAATCAGTTGTGATTTTTCCGAGGTTTACAAATTATTAACTATGGAAAAAAGGTATTATGTGGCTGCATTTGTTCTTGAAAGGCACATACTTAGTTCAATAATTATTCCAAATTAGAAAATAAATACCGTACTTTTGAGTTGGGACTTATTGTGGACAGCAAACATTCTGATATGCTTGTTGGAAATGTGAAATGCTATCAAATCCAAAATTTATTGTGTTGTTTATAAGTACTTTAAAACATTTTTACTAATTTTTATGTTCATTATTTAATCAATATCAAATTAATTAATTACACTAATATTAAAAATATATATATTAACTTTTCTGACACTCTGAAAAAACCATTCTTATTTGTTTAAAATTTTAAAGCTATATTTTTGTAAAACATCACAAGTTGGACTTGATCTTTTCTTCAAATGATTGTTAAAAAAAATATGAATGTGTTAGTACTTTCCCCTTTTCCCCCCCTCCCTAGTGCATGGAGCATGCACCCAAAGAATGCTTCTAACTCAGCGTTTTTCAAACCTCAGTTCGTGAACCATTAAATGGTTCCCCCATTCGATTTTTTACAGACATATGGGTAAGACATTTATTCAGTGTAATAGTTTGTATAACACAAAAACTATTGGACATTAAAATAATATACTGGGATACCAAGTATCCAGCAATAATTTACCACCTCTGAAAGTCAAGACTATACCCATAAATGCGTTCTATTTACTTTTCTTTGTTTGTGGGAGGGGAAGGCTTTACATGTGATGGCCCGCGCTGAAGTCCTCAAATAGAAAATACACTAAAATACTAGAGTTGTTAATAATCTTAAACAATTTTTTTTACAAATATATAGAGTTTTTAGTGAAAGATTATTACGTTCAACACAAGGCCTAAATCTAATGTAGGAAGTAAGGATGAAGAAGGTAGTTTATAGGAAATGCACCTATATTAGTGTGGATAGATTATTGGAAAGCGACACCACCTTCCCCATACCCATTGCACCCAGCCTAGATTCGAACCTTGATCTTCCCATAACAAGAAATTTAGTAAATTAAGAGTATGATGCCTTATACCCCGCAACCACAGGTGAAGTTTTTGAATTCTTATTTTTTTAATCAATCCGTAGAAAAGTTTGGAAAACGCTGGCTCTAACCCCCTCCTGATGTGTAACCCCCCCTTCCATCGACGCACAGGCCAGGACTACGAGATCTGCCCATACGCGACGTTCAGCCTCCCGGGGGCGGGCAGCAACACCCCCAACAACACCAAGACGATGGACTACTCCATCCAGTTCCAGACGTTCAGCCAACAGGAATGCTACGCTGGACAGCCAAGACCCAGGGACCTCCTCGCGCTCCGGCGGCAAACACGAGTACTACGCTCGGGTCAGGGGCAAGTCCAACTCCTCCAGGAGCTCCGGGGACATCAAGATGGCGTTGCCACGCACCTCCAAGAGTCCGCCCGACGGACTTAGCTTAGGTAACTCACCCGCTGTTCCCACACGCACGGCTTCGCTTTTAGTCGCCTCTGGCACTCGATGTTGAATGACTGTCACTTGTGTGCGAGAGCTAGAGAGAGCCCTGCGTGTATTCAGGTATCTGCAATTATACCTGAAAGGTGGAAAAAATTAGAAAAAGTTCAGGTTGCGGATAAAACTGAGGATAAAGCTACAAACAATTAATTTTATAAAATCATTGCAAAAGCATCCATCCGTGTATCCGCAATGATATTAATTAGGTGAATAAAATTTAGAAACAAGCGCGTAATGCAGATAAAATTGTAGATATAACAACAAATAATTTATTTTAGTATTTGTTTTGTTTAAACAAAAAAGGTTAAAGACCAATGTGCCTAAAAAATAAACCTATGATAAAAATAAATCACAATATGTGCTCTCGCTTGCTGTGTAAATAAAATATGTTTATGGTCATCTAGAAAAATAATTCTAAGGGGGCGGCCAGACTGAGCGAGCGAGCGCGCGAGCGACTAAAATATAAAATAGAACACATTGGTTGTAATGAGAGATGGCCAGACTGGAGCGCACTAGCTAGCGACTGAGCGCGCACGCTTGAAAGACAGAACTGGTTCTATTTTTCAAGCGTGCGCGCTCGACCCGGTACAGTCTAGTTTACAGTTTCTAGGCAATATTATTATATGTTGGTTCATCGAGTGTTAGGAACACTTCTCATTTTGACATTTTTATAACTATCGATAGGTTTAGCACACTTTCTGGAAATTGAAAAATTACATCTGGACACGGGAATCGAACCCGGTACCTTTGGTTTAGTACGCCAATGCTCTAACCACTAAGCTATCCAGGATTCGTCCCGTGCCCAGGGTCATTCTTCACTCATATTTTAAGGCAAAGCCTATGCTGGAGTGCGGAAATCGTCGGCTAAAAGTATGTGATTATATTAATATCACGAGCTATCAGATAACGCAGCCATCTTCGACTCAGTAGTTGGCTTATTGCTGCCATTTGTACAATTATTATAATTGTATGGGATTTCATACTGAGAATTAAATAGCCAAAGCTATTATTTATGCTTTTAGTGAGGATTACTCCATCTAGATATCATATTCTGAAATTTGAAAAATGACACCTGGATTGATCAGTGGTTAGAGCATTGGCGTACTAAGCCAAAGGTCCCGGGTTCGATTCCCATGTACAGGTGTCAATTTTCAATTTCCAGAATATGATATCTAGATGAAGTAATCCTCACTAAAAGCATAAATAATAGCATTGACTACTTATTTATATTATTATTATTATATTATTATTATTATTACCGCGTCTTACTACCCGTTCGGGTTATACGCACTTACGCTAATGTGTAATGGTAGGGTGATTGTGAGATGAAATGGAGGACCTACAGTTTAACGTGGAATCCGAACCACGGTGGAGGCCTGGCATTCCTCACATTCACAAGTTGTGATTAATACACGTCTTGTCAGAGGTGAAGGAAGGGTTTGGCAATCAGATAAATCTATGCCGGGACCGAGGATTGAACCCCGGACCCTCAGCACAGAAGTCTGACACCTTACCCCTAGACCACCAGGTCACCTTTTGACTATTCAATTTTTATTTTTACCACACTTGCTATTAACGGCCTAGTTTAATTGTTAAGATCATAAACCATACTTATATGTATGTATATATATATATATATATATATATATAGACTATATATATAAAACTGATATGTTAAAATACTTCAATATTATCAAAGTAGGCCTTTACAAATAAGAATCACCATTAGCGTGGAGAGAGGATGAGAAAACCACAACAATAAATCACTTGTTAAAACCACCCTCAGTTCACTCAGCCAAGATTCGGAGCCTCCTCGTCAACAAATAACGAGAGGTATCAGCAAATCACGCGCTCGCCAGTCTGGCCACCCAATCGCTTACGCGCTCGCTCGCACGCTTGTCAGTCTGGCCGAACCCTAACACCCACTCTGGACTCCAAAAATGTTTGAGTAATCGGTAAAAACTATGCAATTAGGTCTATTCTCATGTGTATGGCGTATTAACACCCGATTGGATTATCCGCATATCTACACTAGGCAGTTAAGGTTATTCGACCAACAAGATTTTATTGCATTATTTTAATAAGTGTATAAATATTGGTTCAATGATTTTAAATCATTACAGTTCTCGAGTTATAATTAGTCAAACTTACTATTTTATCCATTTTACGGACTCATTTTAAGGTAAAGTAGTTAATTTATAGGGATTAAATTTATTATAGCTAGACATGCATATGAAGTGTATGCAATCAAGTATTTACAATATTTTAAATAAAAATAGTTTTTAATCTATAATCTATTTAAAAGTGGTAAAATTACATAATTTTTGATCTTATACGAGTACTTTTCGTTTTATACCCCGATACTTTGATTTTATATCATTTTGTATTACATAATGTCGTTATTTCAAATTAGTTTGGTTTATTAGCCTAACTTTAGTCTTTTATTTTATTATTGACACCGAATTGATCAATGCAAATGTTAATTTGTTATGTCTATTTCCTGAAACTTCTTGCTTTGACTGTACCTACCAATAACACAGACAGGCCGACCAAGGAAGGATCGTGCTTCCCTGGTCCGGACTAATGAATCATCCTTAAGTGCTTTTTTATAGCACCACATCTTACTACCTGAGTGATAAGTTGTGACATTTATTTTGTCTGCTCCTCTAGTAATTTGGCACTTGGATAGTATTTTACTGTGTTCGTTTTATTCTTCAACTCAAAGTGTCAAAGGAACTCATCTCTTGGTACATCAAAACGAGTCTTGATTTTAAATCTATTGTTTATCTGAATATTACAACTGACTTCATGAATGTGTATAATTATATGAGTTTCAATTTTATTACTGGTTGTAAATTGAACATTAAAAAGTATATAAAGAACTTGTAAGTGTTGAAAATATATCTAATGTCACTTGCGTACTGCATTTCTTTAGGTATTTTCTAAAAAAAAATTTATAATTTTGCGTGTTTATTGAACATGGGTAAGTTCAGCCCTAAAAAGCAAACGTGCATCAAGACCAAGAAAACGAAACAAAACGGAGAAATCGAACAAGAATAGATATAAACTTAAAACCATAAAAGATTTGATCTACAATGTTTTCAGGTACGTAATAAACTCATAACAAACTTAGGAGATATATATGTGGCATATATATAATTTACTAAAGACATAGTTGCTCTCTACTTGTTGGAGTTGGTAAGGAACTTTATCATACATTTAAATTCATCACAGAAAATTTTGGTTTGAATTACGGCTTCCTTAAATAATTACTAATGAATATCAACACACAAGCTGCAAATCATTTTAATTACGGGAATGTTCGTATGGAGGAGAATACAATTTAATTAATTTAAATTTGTTGAAAAATTACACCTTGACATTAGAAAAAAATTTAACCCGGGATCTTAGCGTGTCAATGTTCTAGCACTGAGCTATCCAGGATTCGTCCCTCGCTAATGATATTATATCCACGCGCACTGACGATATAAAAGTGTAGTCAGTTTAGTCAGTTCGGACTATAGCTTATGTAAATATTATAGCATAGGCCTTTATCAAAGGTACAGCTGTAGATCACATGATTTGACGGACGAATTAGTGAACCCATTTCTATTAACTTTTCTAGTTGTCAAATAATGATCTTCCTATTAAAATCAGGGTCTAAATCATACATTCAACTTATCCACTAAGAATCTTAGTTTGAATTACAGCTTCCACTTGGAGCCCACTGTTGTTTGTTGTTCCGGGGCCTGGTTACTAGTGGTTGATAATACTCCATTATTTGATGTCCCGGGGCCTTGTTACCCCTGGTTAATAATACTCCATTATTTGATGTCCCGGGGCCTTGTTACCACTGGTTAATAATACTCCATTATTTGAGGTCCCGGGGCCTTGTTACCCCTGGTTAATAATACTCCATTATTTGATGTCCCGGGGCCTTGTTACCCCTGGTTAATAATACTCCATTATTTGATGTCCCGGGGCCTTGTTACCCCTGGTTAATAATACTCCATTATTTGATGTCCCGGGGCCTTGTTACCACTGGTTCATAATACTCCATTATTTGATGTCCCGGGGCCTTGTTACCACTGGTTCATAATACTACATTATTTGATGTCCCGGGGCCTGGTTACCACTGGTTCATAATACTCCATTATTTGATGTCCCGGGGCCTGGTTACCAGTGGTTCATAATACTCCATTATTTGATGTCCCGGGGCCTTGTTACCCCTGGTTCATAATACTCCATTATTTGATGTCCCGGGGCCTGGTTACTAGTGGTTCATAATACTCCATTATTTGATGTCCCGGGGCCTTGTTACCACTGGTTCATAATACTCCATTATTTGATGTCCCGGGGCCTGGTTACACGAGTAGGACATGACTTGTACCAACTGGTTGAACTCATGCACATGCGGACAAAATGATTGACAGCCAACCGGTTAACCCAAAAAGACCAACTTAGAAAATTAATGCCATACTAGTGATGATTTTAATCCACAAAATTAGCGTATAACCCGAAAGGGTAGTAATACACGTTGCTAAAAATAAAAATCCACTAAATTGGTATTTTTTTCCTTAGCAAAGATTGGGTATTTATTAGAGTTATAAATTTTATTAAAAAATAATATTTCATAGAATTTACTTGTTATTTTCCGTTTACGATTTAGTTGTCGAACACGTTGTTTGCATTGTATTAACTTGTCGGTCAATTGGTCGATCCATCTCTACTTTTGTATACCAGTAGGTCCTCTCATGTCGAACAGTTGTATATCTTATCACATTGTCCTAAACGTGTCAATCACTTTACACACTCAAGCTTTGAAATATTTTTGTTCATCCCGTTGGCTGTTGATCACGTTGCCTTCTTATGCATAAGCTTGTTGATCAGTTGGTCCTAGTCTTGTAGGCCGCTTGACCTACGTGTTATTCCAACATTTTTACAGCTTTTCGGTCGGTTTGTATGCCTCGTTTACACGGGGCGAGTTGGCTTGCGAGTTGATAGGGCCAGTAACTGAGGGTCAGCTACTGGCTTCGTCTAAACGCACAGGTCAGTCAGTCAGTAGCTGACCAGACGCCTGATAATATTTCACGTGGTTTTTGTCGGCGTTTTTTATCCAATTGTCCTATTCCTCGCCTACTTATTTATTTATATTACCTTACGAATAAGAACTATAAGCTCTTCAGACATTTCAACGTACTATCACCGCACAGCAGAGCCCAATAACTGTCCACACAGTTATAAGGCCAGCTACTGTCTTACTAACTATCCAGTAGCCAGCATCGTGTAAGCAATGCTTGGTGCCAATCATGAGCTCTGTTAACTATTATAATAATAACGAAAAATAATACTTTTTTTACTACAAATAAAGAACTTTAAGACCTGCTCCGGTGCTGAAATGGTCTCTAAGGCGTCACTCTCGTCGTAGATTAGATCGTTAAAGACAGGGATGTCGGGGCTAGATCTCAGTCGGGTGTACAGAGGGTAGTTTTATTATAAATTGTGTCTCTACGCAAATGCGAGTGCACTTCCTCTAAATTCAGCTTCCTTAATCCCTGACTAATTAGCATAGTTAGTACATGTGAGTATACCGCGAACGGATAGTAACACTCGGTGCTAAAAGAATAATAAAAGAACCCTTAAACTTTCACCACTCAAATTATTTCATGAAGTTGCCTAGTAATACATATTATTATTTTCTTCTAAGAACACATTTTGTAAATATAGGCCTAATAGTATTCAGTACAATAAATACTTTGCGACACGTGTAATAAGTTCATTATTTTAAATTATTAATATTCTATGAATCTTAGTAGCCAGGATTCAAACTCAAGACCTCAACTCCCGGGTGAGCCATGCAGTGACCATTCATGTTCTAAATTACTAAATAACGGAGAAGTTCCCTAGCGGAAAAAAAGAGGTAGTGATATGACAACCCTGTTGTGAACAAAGAGCTGGCAATCCCAGCTTACTTTCCCACTCCACCTGCCCATCACCCCCTTCACGACACAACACCCCCCCCCCCCCCACCCTTTTCAACCATGTTAAAAATTCCCTGTCAAAATGTTATAGCTTATTCATTCTAGGAGAAGCTTGTTGGACGAATCACCTTAAGGGATGAGGAAGGTAGAATTAGGAGGAAATACACCTACATTTGAGTCAGTACACTCGACTAGGATTCTAGACCTGATCTCCTTATCAGCAATCCGGTACCTTTTGAGAGTTACGCCTTGGACTAGGCAACTATGGAAGCAAAGTTTATTTTATAAGTTACATTCACTTTAAACTGTTCTAAATTAACTGGGAATCTGAAGGAGGAGGCAGAGGACAGGGCGCATTGGTGGTCTAAGTTCACTGACAAAAGGAATGGACCTGTCGTAAGACAGAACATATAATAATAAATAGATAGATAGTATTGGCTGTAGCGAAGCAGGGGTGTGCGAAGCTTCAACACTTCAAGTTGGCTTCCAAACAATTGTCAGCTTTGACTTCCCTTTGAAAAAAAAATCCACCTTCGAAAATTACAAAGCTTCACCAATAACAACATTGAGAGCTAAATTACTAAATGTATGATCAATTATTGTCTTTTTGCGCTGTTATCATCATCATCATTAACTATTTCCAGCCTGTGGCCGGCTCAGTTTAGTAATTTATGTAATGTTATGATATGTGTACGACATTTTTTTTAGTTAAAAAATTTTTTTTTTTAATATTTAACTGCAAGACCTGAAGATGTACCTTTAGGTACTTCGGGATTGATTGGGGGGAAAAAAAATATTATCATCCTCATTATTACTATCATTATCGTCATTATTATCATCATCATTGTTTTTACCAGTAAACCCTTGCGAAACTTTCGTACATTAAACCTTCCCCACCCCTAACTCCCCCCCCCCAAAATGTATAGTAGTTTGATCAAAACAACTTGTATTAAATCAAAAGTCCCCCCCCAAAAAAATACACACATATAAATATATATCTTGATAACAATTTACACTTTGTCTAAATTACTTTAAAATGAGTAATGGTTTTCTATTTATTAAAATCCCATGTGTCTTTAAAATTCAACTTTTTGGATTTTTTTTTAACTATATGGGATTATGTCTGAAGTAAATTTCACTAACATTGCAAGGTCTACGGAAAATTTGTATTTCATTTATGTCATTAAGGTTGTCATATGTTAATAAAAAAACCTAATTGTTTGTATAACATTCAGTTGTTTCATTTTGATTCTTTGATTCCATCGGTTCTTCACTTAATGCCGGGATCACGATCAACTTAAACTTAACTTAACGTAACTTAACTTAAAGAACCTCCTTGTGTGTTTAAATGGAAGCGATCACGATGCACTTAACTTAACGTTGACTTGCAGTTAACTTGACGTAAGAGATGTCCTGGGAGGTCTTTTACTTTACTTTACGTTACTTGAAGGGTATCACGTGATCTAGCCAGCCAATCATTATGCGAGTGATGTCATCAGGGTTTAGTAACTCATTTGTTGGTATTATGACTAATGTTTACTCTTTAGCGTAAGTTCTAATGTTCAGACATTGAAACAAAATAATTACACTAAAATAGGAAAGCTAAATTTATAAAAAAAAATTCTAATAGATATTTATTATATCGATTGAAAACTATAAACATTCACAAATCATCACTGTAAAACTAGTACAAATCACAGATCATACTTGAGAATGAAGATGTTTGGCTTGAGTTGTTACGTTAAGTTACGTTAAGTTACGTGATCACACATACGTTAAGTTAACGCTAAGTTGATCGTGATCCCGGCATAAGAAGCAGAAATGGTGCCAGTTCCTTGTTATACAAGTAAAAGAAAACAACACTTGTACATTAATAGTAAATATAGTATTTAGTTTGAATAAGGAGGACTTAGATATTACTAACTGGTAACCAGTGTTATTACATTTATATGCATTGGTAAGAAAAAATGGCTTTGGATTAATTTGGAGGTGTGCAAAGTCCACTTTTTCAATTCAAAGCAAATTCGAATCGAATAAATAAAATATTCTAAAAGCCGAATCAAAGTTGGGCATTAATTTTTTTATTTGTTTTATGATTGAAAAAATATTATATTGTGGTTTTTATACATAGCTTTATGCATTAAAATGACTTGAAATTGTTTTATTGCACAATTGTTTGTAATATTTCATTTTAATATGAAAAATTAAGTTACTATCACATCTTACATGTCAATTACTTAATTTTTTTTCCATATGAATATTAATTTTTAAATTATAAAACAGCTCTGAATGAGATTATATGACCATAAATTAAGTATTTTAGCTCTCAATATGTAGACTATGTTCCTTCTGTGATATATAGCCCACATTACTTTAATGACATGTAACATGCAGCCTGTGTTACTCCCATTGTATGTAGACTATGCTACTTCTGTGATATATAGCCCATATTACTTTCGTAACATGCAGCCTGTGTTACTGCCATAGTATGAAGACTATGTTACTCTCATGACATGTAGCATGTAGGAAGTGTGATTCCATTGACATGTAGCCTGTGTTACTGCCATAGTATGAAGACTATGTTACTCTCATGACATGCAGCCTGTGTTACTCCCATTGTATGTAGACTATGCTACTTCTGTGATATATAGCCCATATTACTTTCGTAGCATGCAGCCTGTGTTACTGCCATAGTATGAAGACTATGTTACTCTCATGACATGTAGCATGTGTTACTCCCATGGCATGTATCTCTGTCCTAGAGATCTCGTGCATCTCCAGCCAGCAGACCTTGCCCATGTCAGTGGCCACCGCCCCAAACTCTGGGGGCAGGAGCAAATCCCCCACCACAGTGTACCCCAGCCGAGCTCGCAGCTGTGACCGCTCCGACTCTGACAGTAGTGGGGCGGAGAGCAAGGCCCCCCAGTTCAGACTGCCCCCCAGCGGACACAGAACTCCTCACACGCCGCACAACGGTAAGTTCATGGTAACAGCAGCAGCTCTAGTTTGGCTGTAAGTATACGCGCACCGGTGCTTTAGTGGTTTAAGGCGTTAAGCTCGCCATTGACCAGATTGCCGATGACCGGAAGGTCGAGGTTTGAATACCAATTGATGGTGCACTAGTGGGTGGTTTTATACATGTGAGTTTTCCCTTTAGGGTTAGCATCTTAACTCCTGGCCGATGTGGGTGCACTTTCTTCTTCTTCTTTCTTATTTATATCCTTTGGACTGTTCCATTCCAAGGAGTCTAAAGGCTGTCCTTCCATCTTCTCCTCCCTGGAGGTCTTTTGTCTCTTGATATTTTGACTCTCCTGTCTTCTTCCATCCTGTAAATGTGTTGGTTCCATTCTATCCATTCAGTGATGGGATTAATTTGACAAGATTCTTTCTCTGTCTAGTAGCGTTTTAACAGTAATTTTCCTCATTTCTGCGACCTACAGTTGTTGTTGGGTATATTTAGTTTCACTTCGTGTTTCTTGCTTTTGAATTTTGTCATGGATATTTGTTGTACTATAGTGAGAAATTAAGGCAGCCGAGGAATTTGTTACCTTTAGTTATTTGTTCTTTTATTTCTTTTACCTCGTTATTCCTAAGTTTGTTGTTGTTATTTCAAGATATTTTGATCTAAAATATTTGTTCAATTATCTGGTTATTGTTTATTGGGTGAATTAAGTATCTCAGCAGCGTCACTGCCAGTTCTAAGCCCGGCTAAAAGAAGAGGGTTCCTGGGTGAGATGAACTTCCTGCCCGGGATAAAATATTAGATAGCTAAGAGAATCAAGAACGTCCACTTTCTTTAAACCACTATCCTAATCCCTAACCCTGACTAAACCGGTGATACCTGGATGTTAAACGTAGTTTTTTTCAACAAAATAGGACACCACCACTAGACCCTGTATCGGCAACCCACCCCTTGATGAGATTGTTTTTATGAGCACATTAAACATCCTAAGATGTAAAGAATTAATAGCCAGAGCTATTATTTATGCTTATTAATGGAAATTACACCATCTGGATATCATATTCTGAAAATTGAGGTCCCGGGTTCGATTCCCGTGTCCAGGTGTCATTTTTCAATTTTCAGAATCCTAAGATGTGATAACTATAAGGGTAGCTTAGAGTAAATATATCCAAATTAGCAGAGAGAGGGAATGGGTAAATCACCCTCATCACAACAGGCCGAGATTCGAAACCCCGACCTCTCATCTCACCAGAAATCTATTCTATATCTTTGATGACGTTTTAGACCATGTGACCACTCGGTTAAATGGTACAAAACTAAATTAAGTGATCAATTTTCACCTTAGAAGGGACTCAAGCTCTGTCCATTTATTTCAGAAGAAAGACGTGCTATCACTCTACAAAGGAAAAAAACACACTAAATATGCTTAATCTACTTTTATGTAATTAATGTGCCAAGCAATATGTTATGCAGCTGTCACCTTTGAAACGTGATGTCAAAATTTGAACCGCTGCAAGATGAATCTACTGACATTTTGACAATTTTGGTTGATCTAGCAGCTAGCTTATAGAGTAAGATGTTGTGCTGTAAATCTTGATTCACACATTAGCTGAAAATTAAAATCGTAATCTGCTTAAGCGGAGCTGCAATTCACACATTATAGTCTAATTTTAATAGAAAATGCATCCGAAAGTTGGAAAAGTTTTATTTTTCCTAGCACAAGATCTTACTACCGTTCAGGTTATAAGCTTTCAAACTAATTACGCTAAAGGGTCAGGGATGAGGAAGGTTGAATTTAGAGGAAGTGTACCCACATTTGCCCGGAGAGTGGAAACCATATTTAAAAAAAAAACACCCTCAGTACACCCAACCGGTATCGAATCCCAATCTCACCGTCATTGGCATTATTTTGCATGAGTGACGCCTTCTACCATGCTGCTCTCAAAGCGGGTGTTGGAAAATTTACTTGATTTATTTTCCCGTATTCATACATCAAGTCATGTGATCTGAAGCTGTCTCTTTTGATAGTCTCAATACCTCTAATAACATTGATAAAATAGTAGAGCTTATTAATTTTGGCCATAAAACATATATGTTTGTGTTTTCGAAAAGACTCTTCCTATGAAAATTGGATCCATACTAGGAATGTATTTTAACCCATAAAGCATCTGCAAAGTAAATGAAGAACTGCTGATTATTAAGATATTTTATTTTCTAATGGATAAACAAATGTTTTAAGATTTGTGTAAAGAGGTACGTTTTCAAATGATGATGGTGTGAAACAAAACAAGAATAACACACCCAATTTCAAAAAAAAAATATCTCACAACAGTAAGCGCGGCTGTTTGCTTGCATCTCGATTTTCAGAAGCATGTGCATTGATTGAGTCGATTGGTTTTTAAATTTGTTTGGGTCTTTCAAGCAGATATTATTGTGAGAAAGCTGAAACCATTTCGAGTTGAGCCGATGGGACAAGGTGGATGATGCTTAAATCTTGGGGATTAGCACCAGGTCTTACTAATCTGTCAGAGTCTAAGATATACGGGTCTGGCTAATCTTTAGTTCCAGTGATCAGATATCGAAGCCAAATGGCGTTAGTGTCGTTGCGGGATAGCGTGCGCGCAATTTCAATTTTGAAGAGAAGTTTGAACCGCCAAGCTTACATTTTACTGCTAGACAGTAATTATTTTATCTCAAATGTGATAACTAGTGAATAAAAAGAATTGCGCACAGCAAATGATAACGTACAAATTACAATTAATCATTTGCTCATCGATGTAAGATAATTTAAATTTGAAATACTGTGTTATAAATCACATGGTAATAATTTGTTTGGTAAAATTTGATCATATTATAAACATGGCTATAAATTATTATTTTAAAAATATATTGAAGAATGAGGGTACTAAGGCATAAATCAGTGTTACCATCTATTTAATAACATCTGAGGGGATTTTTGATTTAATCTTGATGAGTAGCATTTAGGGTAATTTGTCTGAATACGAAAATTAGAGTCTTTCCTTAATAAAGGGATAAGGAAGAATGCAAGAATGATATAAGCAAACGTGAATGAGAAGTGTGATTTTTTTGGTGGATTTAGAAAATATTAATTCACATTCTAAAGTGTGAGTGGTTTTAATTAGCTATCTTGGAGGGTACGTTCTTGCAGAAGGCTCAATAGCGAGACAAATCAATACCACTCACCTTTTTACTCATTTCGTTCTTGCATACAGTCTATAAAGATTCAATATCGTTTTGTTATTTAAAAAATGAGATTTAAACATAATACTTTGGTACTACTGTTTTTACAATGGTCCCAGGTTTGTTTCCTGCCCTCAAGTAGACATTTTTTCAAATAATATATTTGACTTAAGCGCCAAGACAATTATTGATAGTATCATCCCTAAATATTATTTAATTAAATTACTGTAGTAATATTACTTGCAGCAACATATCAATTGCTACTACCAAGCTATAGTGTAGTCATATTAAGAGAGTTTAAAATGTCAGGATATGAGCAGTTTCAGTCATCTATGAATAATTTAATACTTTTGTGGCAAGTGCCATTTTAAAAAAACTAAACAAACAGTGTTACTTTTTTAATGTGATATTGTCAAATACTTTCGAATGTAAATAATATAATTTTAGTTTCTATCGATTCTCCATATCTTTATGAGTGTATTAATACAAAAAATTATCAACTTTTTAATATTTAAGAACAAAAGAAAATTAAGTATGGGTAAGGTTTTTGAGCATCGTCCCCTTCTTACTTAACCTTTCTAGCCTTTCATGTGCAAATAAATTCAAATTTCGAACAATAGTGTTCAAATAAACAACTTGTTGTTAAGGCCCTTCGTCTGGATTTTGATTCTAATGAGATGTCTGAATATTACAAAATCAAATTATATTAAATAGGCATAAATATGATTATGGCAAGGCCGTAGCCAGCCAATGATTTCAGGGGGGGTTTGGTGGGCACATCCCCCAATTGCTGGAGGCTAGAAAAAATGATAAACAGTTCTAGAAGCTCTCTAAAGTGTTTTTATGGCAACATAACCTCCTAACTGCCGAAGGCTAGGAAAATTCTATATATTTAAACACCTCTAGAAGCCCTCTGAAGTGTTTTTATGGCAACACAACCCTTAACTGCCGAAGGCTGGAAAAAGTTAAAAATATTGAACATTTCTAGAAGCTCTCTGAAGTTCTTTTTATGGTAACACAGCCCCCTAATTTGTACTTGTACCTTAATTTTGATATTGTTTTAACTATTAATAAAGCCATTTATTTTTTGTTCATAACATTTCGGGGGGGGGGTTTGAACCCCCAAAACCCCCCCTTGACTACGGCCTTGGATTATGGTATCATTTGATATGACGTTTACTTGCAAGTATAAATGGTAATAGCAATTTCTCAATGATATGCTGTTTTGAGAAAATATAAAGTTTTATTTGCATCAGTTCTAGAGTACCATCCTCAATTAAAAAATAAACATTTTTTATTTTGGTACATAAATAATGTTTAAAGTTAAGGCAATAGAAAAATCATTGTTATAAATAAACATACAAGTAGTCAACGACAAAGGAGTGGTGGTAACAGATATCTAGCAGATTTTTTTTATTGCAAACATTGATCAACCAATGTGGAAATAATTAAGAGAAAAACTTATCTTAAATTATAAAAAGCAATTGCACATTTTCCTTTTGCAAAATTCTTTCATCACTATCTGCTACAATCCGCGCTCATAGAATATCTTTTGGTCAAAAAAGTTTTTCACAAAATCTATCATTAGATTTTTTTTTTTCTAAAGTTCTTTTGACCAAAAATCTTTCTTGTATTTTTTTTCACAATCACGCTCGAAATTCGAGGGTGTATAAACATTGACAAGCCAGTTTCAAAACAATCTGGAAACTTACATTTATTTTTATTTTTGACATATAAAGCCATTGTGCAGGAATAAAATCTTATAAATCTGAACAGCTATTGTTATAAAACGTCACAACTATCCGCAACGATCACAACGCTTTCTCATATAGCGACAAATTATGCAACTAAAAAGCTTCCCAGTCTGATCAACTTTTACATAGGGTTTTGAGTAGTGTGTCAGAGGGGTGCTATTTGTTCAGGTTAGACGCATATGTACTAGTTACGTTAATGAGTTAGGAATGAGGAATGTTGAATTCAAAGAAAGTGTACCCGCATTTGCATGTAAGGAGAGTGGAAAACCATTTTGGAAAACTACCCTCAGTACGCCCAACCAGGATTCAAAGCCAATCTCCCTGTCGTCGGCAGTCTAGTCTTAACATAATAGTAACGCCTATGACCATACAGCCACCGAAGCAGGTTCTTGAGGATTGGTCCATATTCAGTTATGTGACCCAGTTTGTTTTTTCCTCTACCTATAGACTGCACGTTTGAACTGGACTCGAGCACAGAGTCGACAGAAGCCTCCCCGGAAGTGAACCTCCGACCTCGGCGAAGCGCTAGCAGTGGTGGTGGTATGGTGGCGCGCAGGGGGGCGCCATCCAGGTAGTGCAAGTAGGTGCCGCGAAGTAGACCACAAGCATCACAACAGTGTTACCAATTTAACGTGTTATATGTCTCATTTTTATAACTCTTATGTGAATTTAATCTTAAATAAACTAGGTAAATTTGTTAACTAGTTTCCCAAAATGTTGACTAGTACCTTTACCTTACCTGTAAGATTTTCTTATTTTAATAATACCATAAATTGTTAATATTTTAGAGGTTAATTTACTAAATTTGTTTTTGTGCGAGAAATAAATATTTCAAACATTTCTTTAATTTAAAGCATATTTTAAAAATAAACTTGATTTCCCATTTGTTAATAATGATATTTTCCATTTGTTTGTAATGACAATATTTAAAAAAAATCAATTATTGAGCTTATCCAATACCTTAGCCCAGTCTGTAGCGTGTCTGTTTACTGAACTAAGGGTCCTAGGTTCGATTCCCTGCATGGCCGAAGAATTTATCATTAGTAAAATGTAGGTTTACTGTTTCTCAGTGATGAATTAATGGCAGGAGACTGGATGTTGTTCCTGTCCTAGTCTTAAGTTAAATTATAAGGCATATGCAGCTAGGACAGACCTAGCAAGCCTGTAGTGGAAAATAAAGAGCTTGAATAAAAAACTACCACAGGCTGGAAACAGTAATAGATGTAAAAAAAAATTAAAAAGGTTGTAATTTGATTTTTTCATTATAGCCAAAATAAATTTAAATAACTAGAAATACCCAAATTAGTGGTACATTCAACAAGGTCACCTTTTAACTGAAGGTAAAAATTTAAATATTACTTTCTGTAAATATGTTAATCAACTTTTGTCTTGAAAAATAAGAAAATTATGGTTTCTATAAATGTAGTTTTCTATCTTTTTTAATAAAAAGTTATCAAAGGCATCCAATAATACTTTCTTATGGAATGCTGTATAGTTTTTCTTTATATTATTAACCAGACAGGATTTATGTACTTCACTGAATAATTGTCGCATTCTGTTTTTTCAGTCCAAAAATTGGTTTGTAAAATTTCATCATATAATTATCACATGGTAAAGTTCTGTTTCTTACACCAATCTATTATTATTATTATTATTAGCATCACTTCTTACTACCCATTCGGGTTATATGCACTTACGCTAATGTGTAATAGTAGGGTGATTGTGAGATGAAATGAAGGACCTACAGTTTAACGTGGAATCCGAACCACGGTGGAGGCCTGGCATTCCACACATTCACAAGTTGTGATTAATACAAGTCTTGTCTGAGGAGAAGGAAGGGTTTGGCAATCAGAAAAATCTGTGCCGGGACCGAGGATTGAGCCCCAGATCCCCAACACAGAGGTCCAACAACTTACCCCTAGACCGCCAGGTCACCAATTACACCAATAGTGCCTATAACCCGAACGGGTAGTAAGACGCGGTGCTAATAATAATAATAATAATAATAATAATAATTACACCAATATAAAAAGTAAACAGGCAAGTTACTTTCTCCTCCCTCCCCCTCATTTCTACACACCATTTAAGATCTACAAATATTGACCTTGGGTGGGCAGCTGTCTTCTCATGCACTGCGAGACTAGAATTCTCAGACCATGCACATTGTCGGTAGGTATATTTCCAAAAGCAGAGTTGCGTGGTCTGTAGCAAGCGGAATGGATGAACAGGCGAAATTACCGAGCATAAGTCACATGATATGGTAAAACTTGCATCTTACCGCACAAGCTAAACTATTGATCGTTTCCTAATGATACATTAGTTTTGTTTTTGCTCCAGCTTCATATAATGGTCATACCTCACTTTTTTCCACGCAAAAAATAGGCATAAAGTATGCAACGATGACGCGGTGAACTATGTAAATAATTTAAAACAATTATATTTTTATGTACACCATTATAGCAATTTGAATTTCTACTAACAAGCTTACTATGAAAATCAAACTGTATATACCGTATTTACCCGAATCTAAGACGACCCCCAGTTCTTAACTGGTTCTGGATAGATTTCTGTAAGCTGTATTTATTTTATCATGAATAAAGAAAATAATAATTATGGTAGACTTATTTTGTAATATTAACAAATGTGTTTTTATTCAAAAAACAAAACACCTATGTTGATTTAAAATCTAATTAGGGTTGCAGAATTTCTAGGAATTTATTTTTTGTCTCAAATATTGCTTTTGCATAAGAAAGTTAACTTTGAAAAAGTTGATAAAAACAACGAGAAGGTAATTTTTATTCTGACAAATGATAACCGTCAGTAAAAATCTGAGTCTCATACATACCCTACTCGACTATTAACACGCTTTGTAATCGTGACACTTTCACTTTCACAATGATATAAAGTAAAGAGATATAAGAAGAAATCAAAGGAAAAATATACAATAAACTGTTGATTTTATAAAGAGAAGATAAACACATTTCACAAGTTAAAAAAAAATCTAACCGATAAACTGGTCTGTTATGAATTACTGTAAAAGTCGGCCGCCATGAAAGCCAAGGGTAAAAAATTAGTGATGATTAAACAAGCATCTTTATTCTTATTTCAAAACCGATGATCTAAGATAATAACTGTGTTATATCTTTAAAATTTCTCGAAAATGGATATAATCTCTTAAAAAAAAGGCAGTCCTGCACAATTGAATTTATATCAAATAAAGATGAAAAGTTTTACCTCTTGATGTAGGATCCATTCCTTAGTCTGTGATTTTAAGACGACCCCTAGATTTAAATAAGGTAATTCGTTGGTGACATAAGAGTATATACTATGTGTTTATAAGCCGTAGTTTATATTTTAATGACCTAACCATAAATTTATGACAGAAAATAAAATCTTTAAAAAATAAAAAAAGAGGAATAAAAAATATCCACCACTTGTAAATTCTCTACTTGTCCATTCTTTTTTTTTTAATCTTTCTTGTTCATTTTCTTTTCTGTATTGTAAATTTAAACTAATTTTGAGTAAAGTAGAAAAAATATCACTTTTCTTCCTGCAAAGTGACCTTCAAGCGAGTTTCATTACTTTTTTAATTTACTTTAATGATCGAAATCTCATTTTATGACTTTATGTTAGCAATGAATGAACCCTAAGATTAAAAACACTCTTAAGGTGTGTGTCATCTGATGTCTCTTATTTCCCTCAAATACAGCAGGTGTTTCGGACAACAGAAGTCTGGCTGCAGCGGTAGTGGATGCGGTCAGGAGATGGTTCCCCTTCAACCCCCCTCGGGGTTCTCAGATTGCCAGCAGGAGTTGTCAGAGGCGGAGTGCGACCGCAGGGAGACTGGTGTCTCACTCCCCCTGTTCCGACATGAAGAGTTGGAGCAAGAGCTCTCCACGCTCGTCCACAGGTACACTTTGTGAGTCCCAACATACCACTGAAATGTCCCAAGGGGGTTGCCCTTACTGGCAGAATTAACTAACAGCGGATGTGATTTTTACCAGAAAGTATGGCTCTTATATGGGAGGTCTGGGTTTGGCCCTTGTAAAGTGCACTTGATGGAGGGGTTTCCATATGCAGACTTGTAATTCAAACAATCCAATAAATAATAGACACATGGTAAAAGTTGGAAGACTTACACACTCACTTAACTTTCCACAACATTTTATTAGAAATGTGTGTGTGTGTATATATATATGTATATATATATATATATTAAGCAAAGATTTTTTTTGTTGAGGTATTTAACTTGAACTTTCTGAAATGACTGATGACTGATTATACCAGCACACAAATTCTATGATCAAGAGTGAAAGGGCCTAACAATTTTACCAGGAAAGGTATTTTCACATACCTTCCAGAAATCTTTTATGTGCCACAATTGACAATGATTACGTTCCCGCCAAAAGGAAGTTGTTGCTACATATTTTTATCATTCAATAAAAAACCTGTCGACCTTGGCTGGTTTTTAACCCACTAACATTTGGTCCTGAGGCAATCACTTTACCCCAAGACCATCGGGTTGTGGGCGTATACTAATTGAGCTAATGTGTTAGGGATGAGGATTGTTGAATTTAAAGGTGTATCCACATTTGCATGGAGTAAGAGTGGAAAAAAGCATTTAGGAAAAATCATCCCCATTATATTTTGACCATGATTCAAACCGTAATCTACCCGTCATTGGTAGCCCTGTCTATTGGAAAAGCGATGCCTTAGACCATTCAAACACCTTAGTGGGTTGTGCCATAAATAGTTACAATAAATAAATTACCAGAAAAATGTAGATCCAAAAGTTAATGTTTAAAAACCAGCTGAATATATTAGTTTAGAAAACCACTAGAACCCTTCTTCAGATGTATTGTCTCAAAGGTTATTGCAATGTGCACTTAAAATGTAAACATATACACTTGATTTTTTTCTGAAAATCGTGTAGTCCTCACTCTTCCATCTTCTTTTAGATGTTTAGTCAAGCCAGCCATTTGGTGTAAATTTTTCCTTTAATATAGAGTGAGCCGTAACATGTGTGAACCACTTCAGCAGTGGACAGGACACAAAAACAATGAAAAAAGTTCATATAAACATATGTCTGCTTAACATTGCAGGAAATGCTCAAAATGGCCACGTTCGGCCTGAATGCCTCCATCACAGTCGTATCATAGAGTGCCACACGCTTTCAAAAATACCAGGTATTCGTCGAAATCATTGGCAGCCTTGTATATGTTGACGAAGTATTTAAATGCTGGTAATGGGCGTTGAGTTTAAAAACAATTTGGTTTTCATTGGACCCACAAATAGAAATCCAATGGATTTAAATTTGGAGAGCGCGCGGGCCAGCAAGTAGGTCCTGCAAGACATTTCCTTTTTTTAGTAAATTATTCGTTCAAGAAATTTCTGACTATTCGGCTAAAATGTGGCAATGCAGATTCATGTATGAACCACATGCAACGCACAATATCAAGTGGGACGTCTTCCAATAGTCCATTCAATTGATTTTTTAAGAAATTTACAGACGATTGACCTGTTAATCGCCCATCAAAAAAAACAGATCCAATTAAATTGTCCCAAGTATTACTTGGCCATAGCTGGAAAATAATGTCAAATGAGACATGTTTGTATGAACTTTTTTTTTTGTCTCCTTTTCACTGTTGATGTGGGTCCCATATTTTAATATACTACGTATATTAAACCCTCTTATATTCAGTAGACATCAAAGGTTTGTTTTTTTAAAAGCTTACTATTTTAGTATTTTGACTAAAAAACCAAATCACAGAAAATAAATTATAGTTTATTATATTACAGATACCGAAGAAAACGTGACAAAGAAAAGCAAGACTATACAATTCATGTGTAGCAAAAACTTCAAAATTCAACAAGTGAACAAGATGTGCCATTCATTTTTTGAAATAAATGATTTAACATCTATATGGAGTTGTCAGAAATTTATATTTTTCTTTCAAACATGTTTTTAACTAAACAATAGAATATCGAGTTATAACAATCAATAAAATCTTGTAGTTAAAGTGAAGGTTGAAGATTGAATTTTGAATGTTCAAACAAATTTTCTGTATACATTTATTTTGTTAAAAAATAAATCATATGAAGAAAATATTACTGGAGTGAAATGTATGTGTTAAAGGATAGTTTGTGTCTGCAAATAATTGCTGCCATGTTTTTACATTAATCTCTGACAACTCGTGTTAAAATAACAACGCGACAAATATTAAAGAATTATCTGTAAGCAGCATGATTAGTGTCACTTCATCAACACATATCACAAAATAAAGAACTACCAAAGATCCAAAGAGTGTCCTGTGGAATTAAAAAGACATTAGTGACTTTTCTAACATTCGAAATTTTCCAGCGCCCTGTAAAATGTGCATTGTCTATCAACCGATATTTAAGACAACTACACATTTTGTACAATTTAAAACCAAAAGTATCTATCATAGTATAGTAATGTTGAGAATATTATGTAAATTTAATATTAAAATGTCTTAACGTTTAATGTATTTTTTCAAATAAAACGCAAGAATAAAATATTTTTCATGCGAAACAAAATTGTTTATTTTGTTAAGTGTATATATTTCCTAGTGAATAAAACAAGTTCTTAGAACTAAATGAAGAGTATCTCACAGGGTAAGTATCACAATTCACATGATTAACAAAAGCAGCTCATGGGGAATTAACACATTAGAGAAGGAATAGCTCAAGTCCTTCTTACCCATACAATGGTTTAAAAAAATACCTTTTTTTTGTACCAAATTGTACTTTCCATTATGGTTACGTGAGATAAAGAGCTAATAAAAATAAATGTATGATTTAGAAATAGTGTACCTGCATTTATATAAAGGCAGAGTGTGAACCCATCATCATTGTTTCAAGCCTAAGGCCAGGTCAGTTTAGTAAAATGCCTCCAGTTTCTTTTCCCCGCTATGCCTCATTTATTTCCATTCTTTTGCTCTCAGGTCCACACTTGCGGGTTTTATTAGCACTGCATCTTACTACCTGTTCATGTTATAAAACGTGTACTAACTAATTACGCTGATGAACTAGGGAGGAGGAAGGTTGAATTTAAAGGAATTGTACTCACAATTGTGTGGCGTGATAGTGGAAAACAATTTAGTTAGCGCAAATCGACCGAGACCTTAGACCAAGTGGCCACCAGAGCAGGTTATACTTGCTGTTATCTGCTCCTTCCTAGCAATATTTGTGACAAAAAAATTAATTCCTTAGCAATTCTGCAACCCTAATTAGATTTTAAGTTAACATAGGTGTTTTGTTTTGTAAATAAAAATAATTTGTTAGCATTACAAAATAAGTCTACCATCATTATTTTCTTCATTCATGATAAAATAAACACTACTTTTAACAAATCTATCCAGAACCAGTGACAAACTGAGGGTCGTCCTAGATTCGGGTAAATACGGTACATGGAAAGGAGGATCATAGCCTTAATGTAACAAAACACATCCCAGCAGTTTTTGGGGCACCTCAGGCCCCTTCTTTTGCAGAGGAAACTAGCACACCGAATGAACTACAACTAGAGGTTGATTGGTTTTATTTAAACATGTTTAAAGATATGTTAAAATTGGAGCTGGGACTCTCAAATATATTTGAGATTTGGATCAATCAAAACAAAAAACTTCAAATGTTTTTTAATGTTCTATCAAAACAATTTCTATTCCAGTATTACTCAGGTGTGCTGTCTGTCCCTCCTATTATAAACCAAAATACTTTACCAAAATATTTGTTTCATCCACACTGGTAATTTCCTATACAAAACAAAGTTTTAATTTCTTTAGTTTATTTTTCAGTTTTTTAATTTTTACTAAAATAATTGTACATTTTTAATGATTTACGCATTCAAAAGAGAATGTTATATTTCCTAGATTTGAGAAAATATGGATTTAACTAAACAGTCGCTTCAATAAAGGAGGCTAACTAAATTATTCATGCATTTAATTGTAACAATTCCTTGCACGTAACAAGAACCAAACAGAAACTGTACCTTTTACCTTGGCGAAATAATAATCCTGGTCTTTCGGGTCAGAGTTTAGAACATTAACAGCCGAGACTTTTAACCAAATTCATGCCGATTATACTAGACTTTTCAAACCCCATGAGCTTTCCTTCCACCTTTGTTCAAACCACCCAACCGACGGTCGGGGCCAGAGAACCGAGGATGCAAGACCACCACTTTGGTAAATTCACCGTGACCAAGAATCCCGTCTCGCACATGCTAGTGTCTGCTCTTAAAACCGGGAGATATGCTGTATGTAAACATGTTCTGGGAAGATTCGGAGCCTCCTGTGGTTTCGCAGAGGAAGTCGTCGTCCTCTTCGTCTTGATTCTTGCCTTGGGGCTGCCGTTCCTCAGCCTCCAAATGATCGTCATCCATATCTGTTTGCTCGTATTCACGATATAAGGGGGATATATCTTTGCCTGACCTGAAAACATACACATTATTAACTAAAGATATTCAAAACTTTGAAAAACTCATAAGTCGCATAGAATTAGCTTCAACTTTGACAACAACAAAAAATCTTGCTTCGAAGACATCATTTTTTTTAAAATAAATGTATTTTCAGTTTTATTCAATCGAAGCTGTTGTTTACCTTAGGATAGCCATATTTATCATGCAAAATTTACAATCCAAACAAATTAAACTCTAAATATCATAGCGACTATATGTTTCATAATTCCTGACGAACATGATCACCGCGGGTTTTAGAATGAAGGATGGGTGCTATTGATGTATTTCTAATGTATTGAGTGATTAGTTCAATAGTTTTTTAGTGTTGATTTACTGATGCAAAGAAAACAATAATAAAACGAGTCAGGTTTGTCTATACCGTGACTTTGTCATATTTTTATATATTTTGGATGAGACATGTGATTCAATTAATTAATATCATAGCAGTACCCACCTCGGTGGTGTAGTTAGCTAACGCTCTAGTTGAATATAGAGGAAGTGAACCCACATTTGCGTGGAGGGAGAGTGGAAAACCATTTAGGAAGGAAAAAAAAACAGCCAGTTCACCCGACCAAGATTCGAACCTTGATCCCCCCCCCGTCCTCAGCAGTCAAGCTCAACACGACTAGCGCGTTAGCTAACTACGCCACCGAGGCGGGTGAAAATTCAATAAATAAATTGTATACTTTATGTTGTTAACATTCAACATTAATATTTTTTCTTCTTGTACCTAATTCTATGAACTATTTACAGCTGCTCGTATATCTGTGTATCTCATCTATATGGATACAAGACGAACCAGGATTGCTCAGTGGTAGAGCCATAGGTCTTGGGTTCAGTTCCTGTGTATAGGGTTTTCATTTCTCACTTAATTGAATTTTATTCAGTTATCAGGACTGATCTTGTGTATTTAACCATCACATATCACATTGTGATTCACATGAACAAACAATAGTTATGTCCTGTCTACCTCATCACACCCTATCGCTTTCAGGTTCATTTTGATCCTCTCATCTAAGTTTAGGTAATTTAGACCAATAATATTTATATTTATTTGAGGTCGGACACAGAGCGTAGTTATCATTTTGTTCCACTTAAAATAATTACTATCCACAGCACTTTCACAAGAGCTCTAACAAATATAGCTTCAAAATGGCAACCGACAAACTCAAACCATGTGATTGATCATGACGCAAACAAGTTCTTTACAATGGGGCACCCAGTAGTTAATAAAAAGTATTTTATTCAGTTAAATAGTTTGAAATGAGATAAAATAATCATAAAATATTGATTACATTTATAAAAAAGCACAAGTATTTTCTTTTTTCCAATTATATAAGATGTCTTTGTTAAAAAATATTTATATATGCACTATATTATACATTATCGATAACATTCCAAAACAAAGAATAAGCACTTTTAATTATGTTTAAAATATTGTTTAGGATAGAATAAAAAGAAATTATAAAGAGTAATTAAATCATGTGAGAAAACTTAAGTTTATGTTATTTAAAATGTAAAATATAATATGTAATTCAAAAACTTATCTTTTATAACAAAAGAGTGATTTTTTACAAGTGTTTGCAACCCAAAACCTAAACATTTGATTTTTTAACTGTCATTCAGATAAAAAATTGTGGTGGACAACTCTAAATTTTTTTAAGTTTCTCGAATTTTGAGGATTCAAGGGTGCCATACCTAATTTAAAATTGTTAACCAAATTATACGTTGCTCAAAGTAATCTCAATCTTGGAGATAACCATTAACTATACACTCTCTTCAGTTTGGCAAATGAAAGCGTGTCTACTTACTTTTCAAGCAGGTAAGGGTCAAACGGAAAGAACGTATCCAAGAACACTGTGCTCCTTGCAATGGCCACACCCTTATCATCCGTGTGTATGATGGGCATGGAATTGCGGGAGTTGTGTTCGATGATAGTATAACAATACGCCAGCTGGTAGGTCCTCGTCACAGCAGCGAAGTTACGCACCACCACCGGGAGACACACCCTGAGAGGAT
Source organism: Timema podura (assembly GCA_033556935.1). Lineage (NCBI taxonomy): Eukaryota > Metazoa > Arthropoda > Insecta > Phasmatodea > Timematidae > Timema > Timema podura. Next base: position 87,221,385 of record JAVRXN010000009.1, read on the forward strand.
TCAGACGACATGTCACAATCTGTGCCATGTTCAAGCTCTGCATGAACGTCAGGTCTGAAACAACATCAACATACTATATCAAATGTGCGAAGCCTCGAAACTTACTTGGCTTTGAAACAATTATCAGCTTTGACTTTGTTCGAAAAAATTCCCCGCTTCGATGATTACAAAGCTTTGCCAATAAAAATATTGAAAGCTATAATACTCAACTTATCGTTAGTTACAGCCATTCTAAGCTGTTATATACACTGCAAATTAATAATTTTACAATTCAATCATTTCAAATTTTTTCCATAAGTTGTAACTTTATTAATCAGATACAAATGAAATATTACAAAAAATTGTGCAATAAAACTTTTCCAAAAGTATAAAACATCTATCAAAATATATTTGGACTTTGATTCACTTTCGAAAATATTTCTTATATTCAATTTGAGTTGCATTTGTGTGGGGAGAGAGTATAAAAACCATTTAGGAAAAGCCACCCTCAATCCCCCCAATCATCGGCAGTCCTGTCTTTCGTGAGAGTGCCGCCTTAGACCAGGGGTCGGCAACCTACAGCACACATGCCAAGAGTAGCAAGCCGAACGATTTTCAATGATCTGAGCGATTTGAATAAAAATAATATAAAACATTTATTTTTAATTAAAACAATCGATGTAATAATATTAATAACATCATGTTTTATGTTTCAATGATTCAATTGTTTTGTTTCAAAATTTCAAAATAATGTCTTCAGAACTTCAATTTTACCAAATGCATTTATAACTTTTGATTTTTATTCTGATTTATATTAAAATATTACATATTCAAGAAAGTGTTGTTAATTAATATATTATTTAGAATCATGTTGTTACATTTACATTTTACAAGATCAACTTAAATTTGTTTTAGTAGTTGTACTAAATAACTAGTGTGAAAATATAAACGATTTGGATGGGCTTTAAGTTGGTTGGCACGCTGAGTGACTGCAATATTACCTCAGCACAACACTACTAAAAGGTTGCCAAGCCCTGCCTTAGATCATTCACCAATAATAAAAAAAAAAAGGGGGGGGGGAAGGGTTCTGGCAAATAATTTATTGTGTTATTAGTACAACATTATCTAGGGCTGGAAGATGTTTGAATCCAAAATGCAGTGCTCCATTTGGGGTAACTAGTATAAAGGGTGAGAGTGAGAGGAATGGAAGGGGGTACAAATTTCAAACACTTGACTCACCTTTCTTTGATTGGACCAAATCTCCGTGCCTGAAGGCCACGACGTAGAATAGGGCCTGGCAGACAGAATAAAAGACGGTGTGCACACGAATGTCAGAGTTGGCACACTCTAAACTATCTTGACTCTGGATGTACTTGTGAATCCATGCCGCCATCTCGGCCAGCGTAAACTTCAACACGCTGTGACAATCCATTGTTACAAGTCAGTAAATATGGCAACACCGTCTCGACATAAAACCTTTTACTTTACATCTATTACTGTTTCCAGCCTGTGGCCTGGGTCAGTTGTTTTATTCAAGCCATGTATTTTCCACTACCGGCTTGCTAGGCCTGTCGTAGCTTCATACGGCTTATAATCTAACTTAAGACTAGAATAAGTGCAACATCCAGTCCCTGGCCATTTATTCATCACTGTGAAAGGGTAAACCAACATTTCACCAACGATAATTTTTTCGGCCATGCCGGGAATCGAACCTGGGACCATTAGCTTAGTAGATAGCCATGCTACCGACTGAGCTAAGGTGAAATAAAACTTAAAAGCTTGTGTAAATATAGGATATTCTCAATTTAATATCGAATTCAAGTTTTTGGTCTCAGACTTGAATAGCTTACAAAGCAAATGTTTTTATACAATTTTATCTATATCGCAGGATTACTTATATCGTCTACGCTATACTTATATAATACTTAGTACTGCATCTTACTACCCTTTCGGGGTATACGCTTATGTACTAATCACACTAATGGGTTAGGAATTGGGAAGGTTGAATATAAAGGAAGTGACCCCAAATTTGCGTAGAGGCAGAGTGGAAAACCATTTAGGAAAAAACACCCCCAGTTCACTCAAGCGAGATTCAAACCTCTATCTCCTCATCCTCGGAAGTTTAGCTCAACAGGTAGCTAATTTCACTACCGAGGCAGGTTTATACTTATGAGATTTTGCACTGAAGACAGGTTTTGTGCGAAGCGTCTACTTGACTTGGCTTCAATATCAGCTTAGACTAAGCTTAAAATAAAAATTCTATTTCGAATATTACGAAGCTTTGCCAATAAAAAAAATGACTGCTAAAATACTCATGTTCAATTATATCCATTCTGAGCTGTTTGTACATTACAAATTAATATTCATTTGGAGAAAAAACTACAGTAATTTTTTTTTAGTTTGCTAACTGTTCAGGTAAACCCATGTGTATTAATTATGCTAACAAGTTAGGAATGGGGAAGGTTAAATTTAGAGTAAGTGTACCCACATTTAAATGGAGGGAGAGTGGAAAACTTTTTTTAACCACCCTCAGTACACCTGAGCAGGATTAGAACCCCAGCCTCCCTATCATCGGCAGTCTAATCTAACATGAGAGTGATGACTTAGACCATGCAGCCACCAAAGCAGGTTTGATGTAATTGACTTTGGAAGTTGTGATAAGCTATTTTAAAAGTAAATAAAATGTTGCAAGCAATTGGCAAAAAAGTTTACGAATAATTTTAATGAATTAAGTTGTAGAATGTTTTTTTTCAAGCATAAAACTAACAAAAAATATTATAACTTTGATTCAGATTTAGAATATTTAATTTATTTGATTCGAGTTCACTTCGGAGTTAAAAAAAAAGACTTCGCACAACCCTACAATGAAGGCAAAGATTTCCTTCTCTCTCGTGCGTTTTTCTTTCCCCTTCTTCCCTAGTGGTTCACATTTCATTGCCTCCCCCAGTCCAAAATCAAGGGAAGAATACATCCTCCTGTCCTCCCTTAATTTTACTGGCCTATACATGAATTTTAATTTTTTTTATACTATTTATTTGAGGTATTTATCATGCACTTTCTTAACCGACTGTTTATAGCAGCAAATGAGAATTTCTATGAGCAAGAGTGAAAGGGCTTACCAATTTTGCTGGCATATATATTTTCACATATCTACCAGGGTTCTTTTACATGCCACAATCAACACGAAACAGATGGCTTTATTTCCCTTCCAAAGAAAGTTGTGCAACAAATTTGTATCACTTAAGAAAAATCTGTTGACCCCGGCCGGGTTTGAACCCACTAACATCGGGCCGGGGACTACACAAAAATTCATGTTCTTACTTGTTTGTGATGTAAGTCGCCCGAGAGAGCAAACTGCCGATGTACGATGCCGCAGCTTGCCTGATGACGGGGGGCACATGCGGTGACGTCACCTTGCGCCATAGCGCATTCAGAAACGCTTCTCCAAGTACAGGCTTGAAACTGCATAGGTAAAACATGAGGAACTGCACATGACATGTAGCATGCGTCGGTAGAACAACATGTTCGAACGTGTGCAGCATCAGACTGTATGTGGACTTCATGCCGCCCCAGTCCAGACACTGAGAACGCAGGTAGCGGAACATCATGGCCAGCAAGGTGTCTAATGTGTGCGCGAGTGAACGCTCAGATAATACATCTTCCATATCGAACATGTCCCTGTCTTGGGAGAGTTCCAGGACTGAACGTGGAGTGTTCACATCCAAGGCGACCAACCTGAGCACAAGAGGAAACTATGACATTAGCTGCACAGCTATACTTGCGACTAGGACACCAAAATATAAAGTCTAAATATTTCTACGGGTGAGACAAGTGAGACAAAGTGTTATCACTCTTTTAAAAATAAAGCTGTCCCTAGGCAGAAGTCGCGTAGTACAGTCACTCAGGGGTGTGTAACATTTGGAAAATTTATCAACTCTCATTTTGTTTTGAAAATTATGAAGTTTCTTCTCTAATATGAATAGTGACGACTAAATTGCTTATTTATGTTCGATTACGGCCATTTTGATGTGCTATATTCAATCAACTTACTGTGAAAGGTAGCGAGCTTCCGATGACAGATTACACAACAGTGAAGCTTTTAAGATGAGGCCATTTTAAGGGTGTGCGAAGCTTCGAAACTTTTGACTTTGCTTCACAACAAATATCAGCTTCAACTTTGCCACAAAAAAAAATCCGGCTAAGACACGACAGTTAAAAGATTCACCAATAAGAATATTGACGGTGAAAATGTTCAATTTATGGTCAATTATTGCCATTTTGTAATGTTATAAGCAGAAGAAATTAATATTCATATTAAATGTGAAGTCAATGAATTTGTAAGCTGTGAGGATTGCTTGATCTATCAAACTAGAATGAAATGTTACAGACAATTGTGTAATACTAAACTGACGTAACCACAGGCTAGAAACAGTTGATGATAATGTGCAATAAAACATTTTTCAAGTTAACTATTTAAGTGAATAAAGTTAGACAAATAACCCCAATATATATTTTTTAAACAAAAAACAACTAACCAAAAATATTCAAACTTTGATTCAGCTTCAAGAATATTTCATATACAATTCGAGTTTGCTTCAAATTTAAAAAATGAACTTCACACACCCCTAGGCCATTGTGTATTCAGTCAAGGTAATCATGGTACCATTCATAATGGTGTGCCAAGCTTCGAAAAGTCAAAGTCTAAGGTCAAATCTCCTTTGGCTTCGACTTTGACATCTACAGTAACCTTTGCATATTCGTATAGTCCTTAGGTAACAAATAAGGAAATTTTCCTGACCTTTATTACTGACAAGATTTTGAAAAATATTTAATTTAAAAATTAAAAGTAATATTAAGTGACAACAACCAAAATCCTAGGTAGCTTCGACTTCGAATTTTCTTCGCAAGTTTCAAGATTCGCTTCGACTTTTAAAAATTGGCCTTTGCACACTCCTAACCATTCATGTAAATATTCATATGGTTTTATATTAAGTGCGTAGTTGAATTGTTTCTTTTGATGAGAGCTTGATTTATCAGCGTTGAATTAAATACTAAAAACAATTCATGCAACAAAATATTTTCCAACTTATTTTAGTAGATAGTTTGTAAAGTTATAATGATAAAATAATATTTGAGCTCAAATTCAGCTTTTGAGAATATTTCATATGTTTTCTTGGGGTTTGTTTCGAATTGAGAAGTGGGAATTGAAAATACCTATTAACTAAACTATGCCTGCTGGAGTTCTGATCTCAGCAATCTGTTCGCAAGTATGGGTGTACCCTAACGATACTCTCTAAAGTAGAGTTGGGTCAAACTCACCATTTTACTAATCCAAATCTCCAATTTAACTTCAAATCCCGAATCATCTGTTTCCAGCCTGTGGCCGGGTCAGTTTAGTAAAATGCCTCACTGTTTCTCTATCCTTCCATTATTCTTCTCCTCTCACATGCACATTTTCTCATTTCTGTTCCTTTAATCTCTGTCGTGACCTCCTTAGCGGTATTTTTACTACATACTTCATTTACACATTTTTTTTGGCATCCTCTCTTTTTCCATCCTCATTACATGCCCATACCATCTCAGTCTTGCTTCTTCCATTATTTCACGTACTCGCTGTATCCCCACTCTTTCCTGGATAACTTCATTCCTAATCTTGTTTCTCCTTGGGACAACTAACATCCTCTTCACATACTTCATTCCCATGACCTTCTCTTTGCTAGGCTCTCTTACATCCAACGTCCATGTTTCTGCAGCGTGTGTGACAATAGGTACAAAGTACGCCCTGTACAACACCTCCTTACACTTCAAGAACACTTCTCTTCTCCAAAGCAGGACTCTTACCCACCTATAGAACAACTCTCCCTGCTGTCCTCTTCTCATTACATCCTCTCTACTTCCACCTTTCGCCTCAATCAAATCCCAAATCCAAATCTGAATTTAGGAATAATTATGAACATAAAGAGGAATAAAATAAAATAAGAGAAAATACAAATAGTAAGTAAATGTTAATATTATTTCTTATAATTCATTCATTTTCAAATTCATACATTCATATTATAGCCTAAGTGTTAAACTACTGGTCTGGGCTCTGGTTGTTCAGTTCATCCTATAATAGTTTCTGAACCACCAATAAGCAGTATTGAAGCTCAAACAAATTTGGCTTGAAAAATTGAAAAAATAAAAAAAATAGGATTTGAGTAATAAATTGAAAATTTTCTCAAATCTAAAATATCCCTAAGGATTTGAGGGTCCCAGCCTTTCTCTAAGGAGTGATCCACAGAATGATGTGAATTAGTGTTGTTCTAGTGTTCAACATTAATTCTAAAAGGCATTTAATCAATAGACACTGACCTGTTAATAATGAGTGTGTACAAATCTTGACTAAGAGCTGGTTCATAATCTATAATCTGGAACAGGTTGTAGAGAAAACACTCCTGGATGTGCGAGTCCACCTTAAGATAAGGGAACCGGTTGACAATGGATTGCAGCAGGAGCTCCCTTGACCTTGAACAGTGTATTATAGCAGTTAATACACTTGAATAAAAATACATTTTTATTTTTTACTGTATTTGTGTTTCAATATTAATGAAAGCAAACTAATTCAAGCTGTTCACATTGGTAAACCTGAGTTCTTATCATCAAATTATGAGCATGTGGAAAATATCTTATAGTAAACATAAGATGGAAATGTCAAACTCAATTCCTCAATACTATACCTAGATTCTTGGGGGCGTCTAAAGGATTGAGAATCAATTTTAATGGATTGAGAATAAATTTTAATACCACAATTTTTTTATAACTCGATTCTTAGCTCTCGAATCCTAAAGAGTGAAAGTTGTGCTACATAAATTAAACCGAAATATTCAGAGTTTGGTAATTTTTTTTGTCAGATTATGAAGGGTGTGAGAAGCTTCGAAACTTCAACTTGGCTTCGAAACAAATGTCAGCTTTGACAAAAATATCTGTTTCAACAATCATGAAGCTTCACCAATAAAACAATTGACAGCTAAAATACTCAATTTAAAGTCATTTATTGCCATTGTAAGCTGTTATGTACAATGCAAAGTAATATTCTTATGGATAAAACCTAAACGCGCGACTTCTAAGTTGTGATAGTAACTTAATTTATCATATTCAAACAAAATATTACAAACAATTGTGTAATAAAACAATATCGAAGTTATATATAGATAACCAGATTATAATATTATTTGATTATAAAACAACTAACAAAAATATTCTAATTTCGATTCGGCTTCAAGAATATTTAATATATTTAACTTGGGTTTGTATTGAATTGAAAAAGTGAGTTCACAAACCCCTATTTTAATATAAAGTTGTATGCATGAAAATAGAATGAAATTATTAACGTTAAGGAATCAAAGTCAGGAGAAACAAGAATGGTAGAATCTATTATATAAAACAATGAAAATCATGATATTAAGATCGATTTTCGATTAATACAATACTATTACATACTAGAGGACCCGACAGACGTTGTCCTGCCCGAACGTTGGCTTTTCGTTTGGGTGGCATAATTGATTTCGATAATAAAACAAATACTATGTGATCATCACAATTACAAATTCACAATGAACTCCAATTAGTGAGTTACACAAATATTACAAATCCAGTGTTTGTCAAGACAACATACAAAATAAAACATCTTTTCATTTTTGGAATTTCGCCCACAACTCCACAAATATCAGCTGTATCGATAAAAATTGCGAAGCTTGCTTACAAATTTGTATGCCGGGTACAGTTAATTTTATTTTATTGATCCCCCCCAGAACCCCCCAAAAAATCTCTAAAAAATAAAAAAAAATCCTAGAACCTGATTTTAACGCCACATACCGGGTCCAATTTTGAATCTAAACCATCCATGTACCCACTCAAACACACACAAAAAATTTCATCAAAATCGGTCCAGCCGTTTAGGAGGAGTTCAGTGACATACACACGTACAGAAGAATTATATATATTAAGATAGAGGAATTAAGTTTGGAACTTTTAGAACTAATAATCTACGGGTAATTATGATAATAGCTCTCTTACATTGGGACTACTTGAAGCAAGACACGCAAGGTCTTGTGGACATGTTGGTAATACTGTTTTTCTGCTTCGGGCGGATCGTTATTCTCCCACTCCTTGTCACCAAATGCTGCAAATACACCAGAAAAAAAATTACACTCATTACTTAGGCTGTGCAGAGTTTTGTGTTAAGAGCTAGACGGGTTGGATTGGCTATTTCTCCGCAAATTTTAGGGCAGGGAAACAAAGTGTGTGCTTTGTGTTTCAGCAGGTATTGTTGACTCATCACTGTTTGAGCCGTTTCACACTAGGCCATTATCACCTGTCAACTATCGCCATCAACACTCGATTTTACCTTGATTATTAAACTTTGATGATTTTATATCTAAAGTGGAACAGCGACTGGCTATTTGGAATTTATCAGTGGATGATTACTCAAACAGGATATTAAACAGGGTGGCCTGGGAAGATATCATCAGGAGATTTGTCCTGGGATTTAACGAAAAGATGTTTGGTAAGTGTCTGCCTTCAGAATTTCTTCTGTCACATTTAGAAGAAATTAATCAAAAGACATCAATGACATTCGAAAATACTTAAAATATATATTGTAATTTAATCGGAGATCTTCATAACTAGTATAGAAGAAACCCATTTCCAACTGCTCACTAACATATGGATGATCATACTCGCACTCATCAAATGTGATTTTCAGGTGCTTGTGATTTGATTTCGTCAAAGCCTTGATTAATACATCGGCCGGCATCTTCGATGCCACATGCCCCAGCACCAGTTGACTCGATTCAACAGTCTCCCGCACAAAGCAGTGAGGAATGTCAATGTGTTTGGTCGGTGCATGCAAGACTGGATTGGTTGCCAGCTTGTGTCCCGACATTGTCATTGAGCAGTTTAAGTGGTACAAATTCCTCCTTTCCAAGCTCGAGCAGGAAATGCTGAAGATGAACAGTCCTTGGCCGCTTCACTCAAGGCCATGTATTCAGCCTACGCGGTAGACAACGCAACAGTCCGTTGCTTCCTCAAGCCCCTGGCAATTGCACCTCCATTCATGAGGAAAGCATATCCTGTAAAGAAACGCCAGTCGTCATGTGATCCTCCTCAGTCGGCATCTACGTAGCCAGTCAACGAGCTTTTTCCAGGCTTGTATGAGATTCCTTGGTCAGCAGTGCCTTTGAGGTACCAAAGTACCTTCTTTGCTGCCCCAATGAGTACTGTTGAAACAATCGTTAAATTGACTTAAAACAATTGCTACATGAGCTATGTCCGGGTGTGTAGCCACTGACAAATACAGCAAGCAACCAACTAGTTCTCAATATGAGGGTTACTAGCCATCTGAAGTTGACCATGCCTCATTCTTTGCCGGCGTCTAGAGGGGTTGAAACAGCCTTGCAATCCGACATACCGAAGTGTTGAAGGATGTCTTTATGTATGTCCTTTGACTTACAAATATCCCATCACCGTTTCTGGAGAAATCCATCCCCAAACAGCGCTTCAGGTCACCCAGATCCTTCATTTCAAACATCTTTCCAAGTCTGTCTCCAAAACGGTTAGTTTCTTCAGGGTCACGGCCTATTATCAGAATGTAGTCTATGTAGATGATGATCATCATAATCTCTTCGTTCCAATGCCTTATGTAAACACAAGGGTCCCCATTGGTGGGTTTCGCGCGCATGTTACACAACTCTCCATCTAGATGTCTGTTCCAGGCACCACCAACGTGTTTTAGGCTGTACAAAGCCTTCTTTACGTAGCAGACCATGTCACCTGCTGCTAACTCGTCTAGTGTGGCCCTCGCCTGGTGGACGGTCTGATCCTTGCGTCCTCCCTTACTCATTATGTGCTCTAGGACCTCTACAAACCGATCTAGTACCTCCCTCCATGTATGCCTCCTCATCCAGTTTCCCATTCAAATACGATGTTACCCGCCTCAGTGGCGTAGTTGGCTAACGCGCTAGTCGTGTTGAGCTCGACCACCGAGGACGGGGAGATCGAGGTTCGAATCTCGGTCGGGTGAACTGGGGGTGGTTTTTCCTAAATGGTTTTCCACTCTCCCTCCACGCAAATGCGGGTTCACTTCCTCTAAATTCAACCTTCCCAATTCCTAATCCATTAGAGTAATTAGTACTTAAGCGTATAACCCGAACGGGTAGTAAGACGCGGTGCTAAATATTATTATTATTATTAAATACGATGTTTTCATGTTATACTGGCGTATGTGCATATTATTCTGGACTGCAAATGCAACAACCGACCATGCTGAATCTACAGTAGCCCCATGGCTTCTTTGGTGCTGACTGACAGTTTACAGCCGACTTCTGACAGTCAACATTTAAGTATATACCTAAATTTTGACTGTCAGAAGTGACAACTGCTAAAGACATGTTTTTTGTAGATCATATGGTTTGGCGTAGGGATAAATAATTTGGTCTGGTAGCTTTTCAAAGCTGTCAGAAGTCAGCTGTGAGCTGTCAGTCAGCACCACAGAAACTAAAACTGAGGTATAGGCGTGCGAATGGTGCATATGTCTCGTGAAAATCCCTGCTGTACTGTTGAGCATATCCCTTCACCACTATCCTGGCTTTGCACTTCTCCAGAACACCATTTGTCCCATGCTTACTTCGTAGCATGAAACGACTGCCGATCCCTCTTGCCGCTTTAGACCTGTCCACCAGATTCCACGTGTCCTTTGAGAGAATTGACTCCACTTCGTTAGCCATGGCCGTCATCCATTCGGTTGAATCCCGAGTTGTCATTGCTCGAGTAACTGGAACTTCACTCAGAAAAATAAAGTCGTCCTTGGCAACGTGATTCACCATTGCATAGACTCTGGTGGGGAGGGGAGGGGGGAGGGTCTTCCGGGACGTCTGGTCCGAAATACCCTTGGCCTTCATGGACCTCTTCTTACAGCGTTCAATGGTTCATCTGGGGGAAAACCTTGAAAACCCTCTCAGCACCTTCGTACCTGTCGTTATGTGCCTCTGGTAATGACAAATTTGGAGACTTGTCGTCCTGCGGTAGTAAGTCCTACCAACTCTTAGCTGACTGGATCCAAGTGCTGTCCATGAAAATCGCATCTATGGATACCTCAATCTTCCTCTGCTCCGGTAGCCATACCCTGTATGCCTTTGACTCTAAGCTATAACCCACAAAGATGCCTTTCTTCAATCGTACTACCAGCTTCTCCTTGCCCGGTGTTCTGTCCATGACAAAGACTTCGCTCCCAAAAATTATAAAGCTGGACAAGTCTGGTGGTTTTCTGAACCAAAGCTCGTACAGAGTTCTTCTTTTTAGTTTACTTGTTGGTGACCTATTGCGTATGAAATTTGCGGTGTTGAAGGCCTTCACCCAAAAAGTCGGTGGCAGTCCAGGCTGAATTAGAAGGCAGCAACCTGTTTCTCCTCTCAGCAACTCCATTCTGCTGCGAGTTGTAAGGTACGGTCAAATGCCTCAAAATGCCATGTTTTTGGAGCAGTTGACATTCAAGTCCGTTATCCGACTGCAAGCACTTAGCCCGCCTTTCTCTGTCGAGTGCTCACAAGTGCCCTGACACTATCAAATTCGTCCATCACTTGGTTCTTTTAGTCAATGAATCTCACCTCACACCGTCCTGAATAACCGTCTATGAAAGTAGTAAAGTAAAGATTCTTTCCGTGTAAAGCGACACGCATTGGACCAAAGATGTCAGAATGTATGAGCTCGCTCAGTCCCGACACACTCTCTGAAACCTTTGGAAATGGAGTGTGAGACATCTTCCCCTGGAGACAAACGCTGCATTGAAAATCTTCGTTGATGTCCTCGACGTTGATTCCTCGAATCGATCCCATCTTGATAGCCTCGCAGAGTGATTTGACAATAAGATGTCCTATGCAAGCATGCCAACCCTCAATGAAATTCTTCTTTGGAATAATATTAGCATCATCTGGGTTTGGGATTTTCCTTCATTCCTGGTCTGTCAACTCTGGGAAATAATAGAGTCTGTTTTCCCCTTCCGCAATAAGAAACACATTATCATCCCGATCAATGATCTTGGCCTTCGACTCACTAAAAAATCCCTTTGTGTCCTTTGTCGGTAACCTTCCTGACCAAAATGAGGTTAGCATATAGGTCTGGTACATACAATGTCTTTGAATTCGATCACCTTTTTATTACCGCTCACGCTCATCTTGATTGACATGGTACCGATTCCTTTGAGGTCTGTGCAGGTTCCATTTGCGAGATTTAGCTTTTCGTGATCGAAGTTCCGACTGATCTGTGCAAATGACTCGATATTCCCACAAATGTGAGACGTGCATCCACTGTCAAAACACCAGCTAACGTGATCCGCATTATTTCCGATTCAAAATTCTCCGTTATTCGACATGTCTGTTGCGGCTAGGCATACACTTTCAACGTTTTTCGCGGATTATTCGTTCGACTTCCCTGCCTTCTGGCAGTTTTTCGCCCAGTGTCCGATCGCATTGTACTTAAAACACTTCATTTTCAAGTCCATTTTCACACCATAGTCTTTGTCCAATTTCCCCCATCTGTGCTTTTCTCATTTATTATTTCCAGGCGACTTTCCCGCGGACATCGCGTTTTGTGCTGAATTCTGGCTTGTTTCCTTGCGCGGGTGGAATTCCTTCGCAATTTTGATTCAAAGCATCTCCAGAGGCGGTAATGTGTCACGTGACATGGCGCAACGAAAGTTTTCATAGCTCTCCGGTATGGTGCATAAAAACATGACTGCCGACAGCTCTTGATTAGTGTTGACGTCAAGTTCTGCCAATCTATCCACCGTGTCGAAAAAACATCGAGTGTGTTCATGCATGTTGCCGCCATCTTGTAATTTCAAGGACATCAAATTATTCAACAAAGCAGCCTTCCATGTCAGCCCTTTGGACTGGTATATTTCCTATAATGTTTTCCAAATAGCTCGTGAGGTCTCGCAGCCCTTAGTCTGTTTAATTTCTGATGGGTTCATGGCGAGCACTATGTCAGATTGTGCCTTCAGGTTGGCTTCTCTCCACCGTCGGTCAGCTTTAATCGTCGCTGGCTCAACTATAACTACTTCTGGTTTCACGATTGCTCCACTCAAGTAGCCCCATGTTATCATTCTTTATGAGAAATGCATGCATTTGTAGCTTCCATGTTTCGTATTTCTCTTTATTTAAAACTTCGAAATTTAAGCCAGTCGCGTTCATCTTCGCGGCGAACTAACCAGTTTTCGAGACTCAATACGGCGCAATGTCCATTAGAGTTACGTGCTTCGCAGCCTTCGATTGGTCACACGAAAATTATCACAACGAGATTGGGCCCATAACCTGTTGGTAAACAAAAAATTAACGTCTGAGACGAACACACGATCTACAAATAACACTTAGTGGGATAATTAACACAAAAAGGTTAGCGTGAGCACAAAACGACACGGTCGGGTAGGACAAACAATGCAACAGTTAAAGTGCACGATTGGTTAACTCTTGATACTCATGCTACTGCAGCGCCTTTCGTGAATGGTACAGTGGTTGAATCGTGAATTTTAGACAGTGACTCCAACAGAATCTGTGATGGATGTGCAGAAATTGTCAGCTACATATGAATGATCAATTAAGACCAGGAGCTATCAAAAACACAGCCATCTTCAACTTGGTAAAGCTTTATGCCGCCAAAAGTATAATGACAGCTATACAAATGCGCATATCATATTGGATTAGCCAAGCTATTGTATTTGAAGAATTCAAAGAATATGATATTTAGATGGGCTATTTTATCAAATATAATAACTCTGTTATTTAATCATCAGGAATTCAGTCCACCGCGAGGCTGACACCTTAGACCAGCCCTGGGCAAATTATGGCCAGTCACATATTTGTATATGGCCCGCAAGCTATAACTTTTTTTGTATGAAAAAAAAAAAAAAAGCTAAATATACCAAAATTTAAAAATAAATTCTTACACAAGAATATAACAATTCTATTAAACACATCACTAAACATTTATAAGTAGTTTTAAGAATCTATAACTACTAAATTCACACCTAATATTAAAATGATAGACATGAAAAAAATTACAATCACCTCATTAATTTCTGTTATATTGAAGAACCACATATTTATTTTTTTATATTGTCTACATAATTTTCATTTTTTATATAATAAAGCGTGTATACCAAAAAGTATTATTTAATTAGTTGGCTGCCCATCCTTATTTTTAAATTCTCAATGTGACCGTTCAGCAAAAACATTTGAAGAGGCATGCTTTAGACCAGTGGTTCCCAACCTGGGGGCGATTTGGGTTATCAGGGGGGGCAATAAATAAGTGGGGGGCGATTTGGGGGCGATGAGTATTCAAAGGCGGAAAAATTAAAATAGTACTGTACAGTAGAAGTTACTGTCAACTTAATTTTTTCCAGATTCCAATTTTAAAATGAAAACATGTACTCCTGTTTTTTAAATGTACGTCAATGATCTTAGTTAATTATTTCACTTCTTTTTTCTTTAAAAAAATCTGTAAAAAATGTACATTTTAATTTTTTTTCTATTTTATTTAAGAGTGACCGGATAAAACTGCTTTGGTTGTTTTTATATACGGCGGTAAAATTGTTTAAAATAATAAAACTGCTTTATTATTTACACTTCAAATTAAAATTAGGCATACAATGAAAATGAAAAGGGGGCGATAGGTGTTAGTCAACCTCCAGAAAGGGGAGATGGGCCACAAAAGGTTGGGAACCACTGCTTTAGACTATAAAGATATGATTAAGCGAACCATTGGTGAACTGCAACACCAGAGAATCAAGGACTCCGACAGTGTAGTAGTTGTGAGCAGACACCAAGTCTACCAGTAGCCCTTGGTAGAGCTCCACCAGCTTTGGGCTACGTTTCACCCATGGCACTCTCTACAACATAAAAGTACTAGCGCATCAATTTACGGTCGCAAGGTTGAAAGAGTAGAACAATAAGAGTCTCTTGATACAGTAACTTATAAGCTTGCCTTAGTGTGAAAGTCAGCATGTGCCAAGTCCACTTTTCAAATTTGAAACAAACTCAAAGCAAATACATGAAATATTCTTAAAGCCTAATCGAAGTCAAAATATTTTTGTTAGTTGTTCTATGATTGAAAAAATATATTGTGGTTATTAATATGATCTTATGCACTAAAATTACTTGGAATTGTTTTATTACACAATTGTTAGTAATATTTAGTTTTATTCTGATAAATCAAGTTACTATCACAAAATAGGGATATTGATTTGTAATATACATAATAGCTCAGAATGGCAATAATTGTCTATAGATTAATTATTTTAGCTGTACATTTGTTTTTATTGGCAAAGCTTTGTAATAGTCAAAGCTGGAATTGTTTGTAAGCACAGCTAAAGCTGATATTTGTTCCAAAACCAAGTCGAAGTTTGAAAGCTTCACACATCCTAATGTACAGAATAAGAAATTAAGTATGGTATGGTTGTAGCTATATATAGAATCTCTTAGTAGTTCCCTCAAAACAAATAAAATCTTAAATTTGTTATTTTATAAATAACCAACTTTAGAAAGAAAGTCCTAGACTAGGATTGTTTAGGCCTTAAACCAATTTGTGACATCAAAAAAATTAGGCTAATCATTTTTGACAAATTAAAATTTTAGCTCTTTGACCTACCAAAAATATTTTAGCACCACATCTCACGACCTTCTCGGGTTACACACACATGTACATAGTACGCTAATGTGTTAAGGATGAGGAAGTTTGAATTTAGAGAAAGTTCACCTGCATTTGCATGAAGGGATTGGAAAACCATTAGGGAAAAAAGCCCCTTCAGTACACTCGAACGAGAATCAAACATGGCTCTCATCATCAATAGTCAAGTATATTGTGAGCAAGATGCCTTAGACGAGACGGGTCTAAAAATGATTGTTGAATAAAAAAGATTAATTTGGAGCCTAATTTGGTTTATTTTTTTAATTAGTAAGCCAATGTTTAACATCATGCTAAACAACAACTAAATATAGGGGCGAGGGTGGTTTAGAATAAGTGCACCCTCGCTTGAATCCATAAATGATAAAACAAACAAAAGTGAACCTAATATTGACCTCTTCATAAACAGTAGTCTAGTCCATTCCAAGCCTGATATTTTAAACCCAGGGTATGCAACCCTGTCGCCAATCGCCACATGTGGCGGGTTGGCTATAAAAGTGTGGCGAATTTGAGTTTGCCAGCTCTCAAAGTAAAATAAAACTTTTTCCTGATTGCTTGTACTGATTGTAACTTGGTATTTCCCACATATCATTGGAAGAATTCCGCTTTTTGAACGAGTCATTGACGCAACACTGCCCTCCAATACTTCCCTCCACTCCCTTCACCAACACTCAGTTTCATCCGGGCTGCATTCAAACCAAAGGATGGTCAAATTTCTCTCTAAATTATCTTACATTTCCAATTCAAGCAATTTTCATCATTTGTAACTTCTAATGTAGTTGTAACTGAGTAGTTAAGGTGTACGTCTTGAATAAACTTGTTCTAACAGAGTGTGGAATTTTAAATGTTCCGTTTGGGCAATAGGTATGGTTTCTCAATTTTTACCGTGTGTGACGAATTTCACTTCTCATTTGCAATACCTGTGGCTACAATGAAAGAATATGTTGCCCACCTCTTCCCTAAACCATGTGACCACCAGTGTGTGTAAAATCACTGGTGTGATAATATTTAAAACCGGTGACAGAAAAAAAAAAATCTTAGTAAATACAGCATGTTCTTGCTAATCCGAACCTGTGCTAGTCCGAATCTCCCCTAGTTTTGTTCATTACAAACCCCCCCCCTTTTTTTTTAGCAACGTGTTTTATGCCTATGAACTAATTACACTGATGTTTAAGGGATTAGGAAGGTAAAATTTTAGAGGAAGTGGACCCACATTTGCGTGAAGGGAGAGTGGTAAACCATTTAGGAAAAACCATCAGTAAACCCAACAGGGATGGAACCCCAAATCTCCCCGCCAGTGGTAGTCTAGTCTATTGCAAGAGTAGCGCCTTAGACCATGCGGCCGCCGAAGCAGGTTCCAACATTACTCTCGGCCACAATGATCTTCTCCTCTTCTCATCTAAATGTGACAATTTGCTTTTGTTTATAGTGAATTTATTGTGCAATGTTGTTGAACATAAGAAAAATATAACAAATTACAAATAAATCAGAAATGTGTGATTGTGAATTTAGAAAGATCTGAGAAGGGCGAGACATTAATAAAACTAGTTGAGGATCATTGTGGGTATGTGGGGGGAATACACCATTTTAGATATAAAAATAGAAATGCCAGTAAGACACGGGAATGTGTTACAAAGCCAAATTAATAAAACACATAGGAATTAATTTATTTATAAATACAATTGTTAAATAATGTTGTAAATAGTTTTTTTATCATCCTTTGATAGTCGGAACTATTTGATAATCCAAATGTCCCTAACAATTTCAGGCTTGAATTATCAAGACCATGTTGTACTCAAAAGAATGGTTATTTCAGAAGCCAAGGGTTTAATAGGACTAAGTGAAAATATAATTCATTCATGACCTAAATTTACTTGTAAGAGGGTGACCTGGTGGTCTAGGGTAAGGTGTCGGACTTCTGAGCTGGCGACCGGGGTTCAATCCTCGGTCCGGCACAAATTTATATGATTACCAACCCTTCCTTCACCTCTGACAAGATGTGTATTAATCACAACTTGTGAATGTGAGGAATGCCAGGCCTCCACCGTGGTTCGGATTCCACGTTAAACTGTAGGTCCTCCATTTCATCTCACAATCACCCTACCATTATACATTAGCGTAAGTGCGTATAACCCGAACGGGTAGTAAGACGCGGTGCTAATAATAATAATAATAATACTTGTAAGACAGCTCAAAAAGTTACTAGAAATAGTCCCTAATACATCCCTACGCCAACAACTGACATCTATCACTTTGGGTCACTATGAAAACATATGATAATTTATGATTGTGATAGTTAACCACAGTAATTTTGGCCAATATTATTTATATATTTATTTGAGGTCAGACACAAAGCTAATTTGTTTTATTCCACTTTAAAAAAATATTATTCATAGCACTTCCACAAAAGGTCTAATGAAAATAGCTTCAAAATGGTGACCAGCAAATTTAAACCATGTGGTTGAACGTGATGGAAACAAGCTTTTTTACAATGATGCACCCACACAGTGGATAAAAATATTTTATTCAGTTAAATATTTTGAAATATGATAAAATAATTACAAAATAATTTATTATATGTAAAAAAAGACAAGTATTTTCTCTTTTCCAAGTAAATACGATGGCTGCATTAAAAGGTATTTATGTATGCACTATATTACACATGATCAATTATGTTCCAAAACGAAGAATGAGTACTTTTCATATTTAAAATATTGTTTCAGGTTGGATAAAAAGAAATTATTAAACGTAATGAAATAGTATGAGAAAGCTTAAGTTTACATTTTTTAAATGTAAAATATAACAGGTAATTAAAAAACTTAACATTTATAACAAAATAGTGATCTTTTACAAGTGTTGGCAACCCAAAACCTAAACATATTATGATTTTTGAACTGTCATCCAAGTAAAAACCTATCATGAACAGACTATGTTGAACGGTAAATAAAGTTAAAAACTCACCAGGAGAGCACGAACAAAATGATGCAGACTTTCATCTACTAGCGAGATGCATTTCCGTGCCTCCTGAAGCAGAGGTTGTAAGTCATCATCCTATAAAAAAAATAACAGTGCAAATTAAATAGTTATAGACGACTTTAAACTATAACAGCCGGTAGTGGAAAAATATATATGACTCGAATAAAAAAACTGACCCAGGCCATAGGCTAGAAAACGTACCATAATTGATGTATAAAAAAACTAAGACCTTCATGTTTTTATTTTATATCTAGCATATCTACATTAGTGTACACTTCATTGTGAAATTTATATCATATAAATGACATTAATAAATGCAGGTTTGGCCTACACTTAGTTTAACCTCAATGGTAGCAGTCTTACCTTGATTGATTTATTCATTAATTAAACTCTGAGCCAGTTTCATAGTAAAATTAGTATGCCTCAAGTGCTGTGCTACTAATAAATACAGGATGACACTTACCTAGACCATTCCATTCGAGTTTAGGTAAGTGTCGTCCTGTATTTAATATAACGCCGCACTTGAGCTGTACTAAGTCTGACTATGAAATAAGCCGTGTGTGTCTGTCATATAAGTTATACCATAGCGTAAACAAGCAAGGTTAGTTCGCTACCTTACAAAATAAAATGAGGGTTTTTAGTATCAGGCCTATTCAATATTTTACATTCCAAATTAACTTTAAAAAATTAAATAAAAGAGTAAGTTTTACCTCATTTTGATTAAGTTTAGGCAGCCTAAATAATATACATAATGGGGTGAAACAAGAAGATGCACTGTCCCCATTGCCTTTTAATCCAGCCTGTGAGTGTGGCCTATGGCATTCCTCACATTCACAAGTTGTGATTAATACGTGTCTTGAAATTAATGTAAAGTTGATCGCGATACCAGTAATAGTTTTAAGGTTCAAAATTAATATTTTCTACCAAGTGTTTAAATTCCCTGTTAGTTCTTTATTTTGATTAAATTTCCTGACATTTCTTGACTTTCCTCAACATACAAAAATCACAAGACTTTTCCAAGTTTCAGTCTGTATACACCAATGAAACCATTTAAGAAAAGTTAACCTCAGAACACTCGTCTGGGATTTGGACATCAACATCCCTGTCACATCAAGCTAAATCAGCTCAACATTTAGTCAGCATACTCCAACGATGTGGGTTATGGTAGTTGACGATACAAAAACTTACATGAACTTCAGAGTCTTTGAGCGCACAGATCAATTCTTCATAAGGCTTGGTGTCACTCCTGTTTATGAAGTTGTTAAAGATACCCTCAAGCTGAGTCGGGAGATGAAACCGCACCCTCTGCGCAGGTGCTAACGCGGATACCCGCCTGAAGACTCCAGGGCTCTTCAAGATGGATGAGGATAATGCTTTCTTTGCTTTGGTTGACAACTTAGACATATCTCTAGAAAGGTAATTAACAGACAGGTTTCAGATTATTAGAACATTAGGCCCCCATATTTTATTTTCACTAAGGGTTATAGTTCCATCTAATAGGCCCTATAATAATACCCTTCAATGTATTAATATGAAAGGTGGGACAATTTCACGCAAAATAGTTCTAGAATAAATTGTCAAGCATAGTGAAACTTAAGTAGAAATAATTGGAATGATGTCATCTTATCATATATCGTAATACAGCGATTCTTAACCAGGGGAAGGGGGCACAACAGGTTTTTTGGGGGCCCTTGAAAACATATTTAATTAAAAATGTTATTTGATTATTACTAAAGTCAATATCTTTAAATATATATTATTATTATTATTTGGGTCAGATCTTTAGTAAGTTTTCAATCAAGTTCTAATGTAGCCTTGTATGAGTTTGCTGGATGTAAAATCATTCGAGGATGTGGAGTGGTTTGGTTAGGATGAGAAAAAATTAAATACTTTAACTATTTTCAAGTAATGTGTAATGTAACAAAAGAGAATAGGCCCAAAGTACGGTGCCGCAGAAGACCAGGCCTACTGCACATTCATATTACATAAATTATATAAATCTTCAGTCTTGCACTTTTAAAAGATTTTTCAACGATATTTGTTGCGTTTAAGATTAGTTTGGTTTTGAGTTGTTAATTTTATAACAAAGTTCTTTTAATACTTTTGAATTTTCTATCAATGGATTTCCTACATTTTAGTGAATGTAGTAATAGTATTAATTTTGTTATTTTTGAGGTTTTTTGAGAAAACAAAATCACCTTAATGGTGTGGTTCTTAGGTTTTTTTCCCTAAAATAGTCAATATTGAAAGTTCCATATGTTAAATTATGTTGTCCGACCCATTTAAAAAATAAAAATAACTAGGATATTTGAACCTTGCTGACATAGATACTAAGACTCGTAGGAAAATTATGTTGCATACATAGCTCTAACATATAAAAATATACAAAAAATAATGTATTGGTCTTTTAAGGTATCATGTTGGGTCAAGTCGTGCAACACGTGTTAACAGGATATATTTCTAAACTGCATAAAATCTAAATACTGAAGAACGAACTTACCTGAGCTCTAATAACGAAATACAAAACACCTAAACATGGAAACATAATCATTTACTTTAGATGTACCCAATAAAACAATAAATTAACTACAAAACGTTGCCCGGTCAAAACCACATCGAACCAGACATTTACATTTTACAAGAAAATCGATTTCCCTAATACTCATATGTTTCCCTTAGCCAACGTGTTAGTTTTTAAGCCTGTTGCATGTTGGTAAATTTTTCAGTTAAATATTTCATTAAATGACCCCTAGATAGCTCTGTTAAATTCAACAGTAACTATTTGTGTTAGAAATAAGGAATGGCTGGTAATGGAGTTTTATCAAATATTAATGGAGGAAGAGGATTGGATTAAGAAATTAATGTTTGGGATTTTTGACTGCTCGTTCCCAATTCAAAGAGCTCTAATTAAAAAAAAATAGTTTTTCCATTATTTTTATTTTGTTCTTTGTTTTCTCGTTCTTTTTCTAATTGTTATCTTTCTCTTTTCAATTGTGTAAATAACTTATTTTTACATGTCCCTTTCATGGTTAAGGGAGAGTGGTACACAATGAGACAGATTTTTAATAAACATTAATTAAGAACTAGGGATAATCGACTGAAGAAATTTTAATCATTGCATGTATAAATCTGTTTATTGGGAGCATCTTGAATACCGAATTTACTAATACACATTAATATAAACAGGAAAAAATTAACATTAAAATAATATTAGCATTCATCTCACTGTGTACCACACCTAGTACACAGTGAGACAATGCTGATGTATTTATTTAAAAAAATATTGCCACATTACTGAACACAAACACCCCTTCATGACACACAAGTTTAATGAAGCAATCAATGGTCAACCTTAGAAAAGTCGCTGCACATTTATAAGTTCAAGCCGCACTTCAAAACGAACATATCCTGTCAGCCTTTTTGTTTTCATGGGCATTGGTTGAGGTAGAACCATGGCAATATCCAATTTATTTAACGAGGCCACATCTGGAATGTTTGGCATAACAAAGGCATTAAATTTCTCACTTTTGCGCAGATAATTGATTTCAAAATCACTATCCTTGTCCATCTCCAACAACATATTCCCAATGTAGAACACATAAATTGGAGACCACACAAGAACATAATCATAAACATTAGGATAAGGCACTACTTCAGGAAACTGAAAGGCTTCTTCATCCTCTTCATAATCTGAAGAGTAGTCCAACACCATTTCAATTTTTTCATCAGAAGAGCTATCAACATCTTTAATGCTACGGCGTGCTGATTTTTTCCGAAACAAGTTCTTGGAAAACTTATGTTCCCTCTTTGTCTGGAGTTGTCTCTTCTTTTCAGCTTTCTCAGCCAACAGAGCTTTTTCAGGTGTACTGGTGAGGATTCTGCTTCTGCCCAGTTCGCGATTCGTTTTTTTTTTCTTCCTAGGTGCAGCTTTTGGAAAACTACTGAATTGTTTAGGTGAAATGAAGAAAGACTAAGCTTCATCTGTAGCCATACCTGAAGATTTTTTGTTAGAGTAAACATCAGTTGCAGAAGCAGTAGGTTCTTTAGTGCTCTAAGTAGCCATCGGGGTCTCGGGTTGATATGTCACTGCTGACATGAGGTAGTCACAATCTTGAACTGCGTCTCTATTGAGAGGATATATGCCTCTTTTAGTGAAGCCTGCCATGATGTTGCTGGGAGTCAGTGCCTTTTTATGTGCTTCACCGACACATTCAGCAATCTGGTATATGGACATAGTTTTGCCTGGATTTATGAGCATCATGGTTGGACTGGGCCCTCCAAAAGGACACAGACCTTGGATTTTCAGAGGGCGCAAAATATTACTACGAACTCAAAAAAAATTACCATTTTACTGTAAAATAGCTATGGGGGTGCTGGTGGAACCCAATAATATTGATTAATAATAAATAATGGTGGTTATTGCAAGAACTTCCAAAGTAAAATTATTTTTCTTTTCCTTATGTGACTTAAGGCATTGTTGAATATTCCGAATTTCATGGGCTATTTTTAATAAATATTGTATAAAGAACCATTCATAAGATAGGTGAATAAAAAACGAGTTAATAATGCTTGAAATATTAGATTTTGACAGTTTGGAATAGTTTATGATAGTAAAGAGGATTACTAATTGCATATTATAATATTTTAATAACCCGGTAACCCAATAACTTAAACTTAGATAACTTTAGATTAAAATTTCGAACATCAGTTTAATACCTATTTACGTTTCTTTGTGATTTTGATCATTTGATTAAAGTAGTAGATATAAATAGGTTTTCAAATAATTATAATATGAGTAAAGTATCATTGGATTCTCCGTATCCTTGTGAGGGAAATGATTACATACAATAATTTATTACTTGCTATTTTGTATAAATAAAAGTGTCTTATATATAGAGGATTTTATGCACCATCACCTTATAGGTTACCATAGCTGTTTGTGAATATTTTTATTTCCAA
Source organism: Timema podura (assembly GCA_033556935.1). Lineage (NCBI taxonomy): Eukaryota > Metazoa > Arthropoda > Insecta > Phasmatodea > Timematidae > Timema > Timema podura. The sequence continues at coordinate 87,245,013 of JAVRXN010000009.1, forward strand.
CTACTGAGCCCAGATTTTAAGTGAAACTTTAACTAGTGTGGACTATGTAATACAACTGGACCTTAGCCTTTATGAAGTGTTAGAAAAAGGAATAAAAAATCAAGTAAAATTTGTTTTTCTACTGAATAATTATTTTATTGGTTAGTGTTGATTTGTTCAAGTCACTAGGCCTACTTTATTTATTTTTAAATAAGCACCAGACTTCCATAGTTGGGTGTGAAATTTTTTCCCTCAATAACTGGGTTCAGTTTCAAGTGAAACGTTAATCATGATACCACAGTATACCTATTTAATACAACTAAGCCTAGGCCTTTATGAAAAACATTGTCAATTCTCTCGAAAAACTATTACCGTACACTACTAAATAGAGTAAAACTAGTACAGAAAGATGGGAAATATGTTACACTACAGAACATAGGCGTTGACAATTAGTTGCAAGAAGGTCCTACATAGCCACAAAGGTTTTAGTTTTCAAACACTGTGCTACCACAACTGTGTGTGAATAATTTTTTCTCAACGAATAGTGTTAGAGACTCACTGAAACTTATTGCGTGAGGTTGGCGAGACTGGTGATTACAGGCGAGAGACAGGACAGTCAGTGCGTGAGATGGCGGTGTGTAGACGTTAATAAGGTGAGTGCGAGTTAAGGTCGTGAAAAGGGGTCGTGTTCGTACATGTGCGTAGCACAAGTTATGTTGGATCACCAAGTGTAAAATAACTAGACCATTTGTGGGTATAACAAATCAGAAGTGGGATGAACACAAAAAAAAATATATCAATTGCTTCGTTAAACGCGTAACCGGTATCCCTTGTGCTTAATGACGTAAAACACCTGACGCATTATCTAAGTTTGTGATAAACAATCGTAAATTTCATTAAAGTATATGTCTTGAATTTAAATAGTAATATTAACGGGTTGCAATTGCAAAAAAAAAAAAAATTGTCATGGATGATGAGCGATAAAATAAGACTTGAAAACGTGGGTATGCCGTGGTCGCCATCTTGCTAGCGTGGAAAACATTTAAATAATTTATATATATGTATCTTGAGTTACGAGTGTTTGAAAATGAACAAATTGTGATTTAATTTCCAATAGCCCTTCAAAAATCAAATAAAAAAATGCAACAGCAAGACCAAAACGATTTGGAGGAAGGAGCTATAAGCCATGAGGAGGTAGTGGCAGAACATCAGACGGACTTGGTTATGTCTATGCAGGATGTTCTGAACCTAATTTTGGAAAGTAACCGCCAGCGTGATCAAACTCTTTTTGAAATGAGATCGCAACAACAGCAAATACCAGAACCAACTTATAATATAATGCCTGACTTAGCGAAAACCATCCCCTATTTTGATGGCGAGTCATCAGGAATGAACGCGTCTGAGTGGCTACAAATAATCAACACCACGGCAGAACTCCATAAATGGCAGAATCCATTCAAGTTAGAGTCTGCTAGGACTCACCTCATAGGTGCAGCTCAACATTGGTATCGATCCCGTCTATCAGAAATAGTCAGTTGGGACCAATTCGAACGTCAATTTCGACGGACCTTTGTGGGAACTTTAAGCCTCCCAGAAAAAATTGATCAAATGAAGAACCGTGTGCAAGACAAAAATGAAAACACGCATTTTTATTTTCACGATAAAGTGCGGCTATGTAAGGCCCTGGGATTATAGTTCACAGACACTAAGAAACAACTTGCAATTGGCCTGTGGTCACGTGAATTAAGTACTCTCGTCATGAGCAAACACCATGAGGACCTGGATGACCTCCTTCATGACATAAGGGATTTCGAAGAAGTGAATGCACAGCGATCAAAACGTGTTACAGATCGTCCTGGGAAACAGGTTTCGTGGAGATCAAATGAGCAACCTAGGCTTAGCCTACAAATCGGAAATGACATGACCAGCTCACAAGAGATTAGTCAAGCAAGAGGCCGACCATCTAGAAGTGAAATAAAGCATGAGTGGCCAGATTCAGTGTATTATCAAAATGAAAAACGGGAGCCACGTTGTTTTAATTGTCAAAAATATGGACATATTTCTCGAGACTGCTTGGAGACAAGAAGACCTATAAAATGTTTAGCTTGTGGCCAAGAGGGCTATACCAGGTGTTTCTGTACTAATCGAAACAGGCAAGTGGAAGAACATATTCAAATCACAAGCACCGAGAAGAACATAACTGCAGATTTGGAGAAATACCTGAAAGAAGTTAAGATAGGACCTGTATCATTTATGTCGTTGATAGACACAGGCAGTTCATGTTGCACAATACAAGCCACAGCAGCCATAAAGTCTGGATTGCCAATTCAACCTTGTAAAAAGAGTTTACATGGGTTTGGGAACACAGAAAATGTGATCACTTCATTGGGTAGAATAGTTTCGGATATATCTATGGATAGTGCAGTAGGGGGTGATGTGGAAATGCTGGTTGTCCCAGACAATGCACAAAGTATTGAGGTCATCATCGGAAGGACTTGGACAGAGCTGCCAAGTGTGGCATTTGTTAAGTTAGGAGAACATTTAGTTGTCGGAAATGCCGACGAAGATCCCTTCAAGAAATTAAATCTACCAATATTGACTAAGGATAAACCAATTAAACTGCGGACACTATCAGCCAACAAATTGCAAGGGAATAGCATTAATTTTGTTCAAGTCGTGTCAAATGTACCTCGAAACGGCCAGCTAATGTTTGGTGGCGCTGTTTATAACCCAGATGAGAACAGGGAGTTCTCCATACAAATCATAAATACAAGTACTGAAGAGAGGTACATGAAGAAAAATGTCAAAGTGGGTCGTGGTGAATTAGTGAACATAGTGGATGTTGACCTATATAGGCCTACACAACATATCAATGACAATGGCTCAACGCGTAAGATTATCGGGAGAGAAGACCTCCTTATTGATGATTGTGCTAACGAACAAGACATAATCTCATTAGTGAATTTGGTGAATGAGTTTAGTGATTGTTTTGCTTCCAACCTGTCAGAGTTAGGATGCACTGACTTGACCAAAATGAACATAGTTGAGGCCTCTGGCAGCAAACCGGTTGCATGCAAACCGTATCGAACGAACATATAAGAAAAGAAAGCTATCAGAGAAATAGTCAAGGAATGGAAGGATCACGGCATTGTGACGGAAACTAAGTCGCCATATGCGAGTCCGGTGCTACTGGTAAGAAAGAAAACCGGAGAAAATAGACTGGTTGTTGATTATCGACGGCTAAACCAACAAACCATAAGGGATAGATATCCATTACCCCACATTGACGACCAATTTGAACAACTTTCTGGTAGCAAGGTGTTCACAGTACTTGACTTAGCCCACGGATATTTACAAATTCCTTTGACTGAGGAGGCGAAGGAGAAGACTGCATTCGTTACACCAGAGGAAACAGGTCAATTTGAAAGAATGGTATTTGGTTTGACTAACGGACCAGCCAAGTTCCAGCGTGTGATGAACCGTGCATTAGGTGGATTACGAAATACAATAGCGATGTGCTACTTGGACGACATCCTAATCCCCGCAAAAAATTAGCCAGAAATGCTTGATATATTAAGACTGGTCTTCGAAGCCTTGAGACGGGCTCACCTTACATGCAAGCTAAGCAAATGCGAGTTTGGGAAGAAGACCACTGAGTACTTGGGGTTTGTGATTAGAGAAGGCACCATACAACCCGGGGCACGTAAGTTATTGGCAATCAGCGAGTTTCCCAAGCCCAATTCTGTCCATGAGGTAAGAAGGTTTTTAGGGCTCACTGGATTCTTAAGATGGTTCACACCTCGCTATGCCGAAAGAGCTGAACCACTCAGTCACTTATTAAGGAAAGATTGTCAGTATATGTGGGACGAAGAGCAGAATAAGGCATTTGAAGACCTCAGGACTACTCTCATCCAAGAGCCTGTGCTTAAGCTTTACGATCCTAATGCAGTCACTGAACTACACACAGATGCAAGTGCTCAGGGGTTGGCTGGAATGCTCCTACAGGAAGGTGTAGATGCTCGTATGCACTTAACATACTGTGTGAGCAAGAAAACTACAGATGTGGAAGCTAATTACCACTCAAGCAAAATTGAATTAATGGCTATAGTGTGGTCCATGGACCGCTTGAGACAATTCTTGCTAGGCATTAAATTTACAGTGGTGACTGATTGTCAAGCATTAGTTTACATGAATGGAAAGCGAACGACCAACCCACAGATTGCTAGGTGGTACAATTTTATACAGGAATATGACTTTGAGGTAAAACATAGACCAGCTGAGAAAATGGCCCACGTGGATGCCATGAGCCGTGCACCAGTGAGCTGTGAACAAGATACTATGGCAGAAGTGATTAGTGATAGGTGTGAGGTGTTTTTAACCCTATCTGTTGAGGATAAAGTACTAGCAATGCAATATAGTGATCCAGAATTAAGGGATATTATGCGCATACTTAAATTGCACCAACAACACAGAAATAAAGCTGAGCATGACAAGGTAGTTGATTTGGAACTTGTAAATGGGAAAGTGTGCAAAATTGAGAAACATAATCAGCAGACATCCAAACTTTTTGCTATCCCTAAAGTGATGAGAAAAAGTCTTACTGTTAAATTCCATGACTTGACTGGACACTTCGCAGTTGACCGTACTGTTGCTAAGATAAAAGAAAACTATTGGTTTCCTGGCATGAAACGATATGTTAAGCATCATATAGCTCACTGCTTTGAGTGCCTCTTGAGTAAGGTCCCAGGGGGACGAAAAGCTGGGCTGCTTAACCCAATACCTCCAGGCACTCGTCCTTTTCAAATAGTGCACATCGATCATTTAGGACCTTTTCCACGAAGCTCAAAGGGTAATTGTGAACTACTTGTAATCGTGGATAACCTGACAAAATCTGTGCATCTCTATGCAGTGCGTGATACATCCACCAAAAGTGTATTGAAGTGCCTTGATCTTTTTTTTGATGAGCGTGGTCTACCTGAGAAAATAATCAGTGACTGAGGAACGTGTTTCACTTCACATATATTTGAAGAATTTTGTGTTTCACCTGGAATATATCATGTACTAAACTCTGCCAGGCACCCCCAAGCCAATGGGCAGGTAGAACGAGTGAACCGAACCTTGACACCAATGATATCTGTGTCATCCCAGCGAGCAGACTTAAAGGACTGGGATAAGAGTTTGAAGAAGATTGAACGTGACCTCAACACTGCTATCAACAAGACGACGGGAATATCACCCTTTGAGGCACTTCACGGGTATCGACCTCGGCACCACGAGGGGGCACTTAGGAGTTTCACCGACGTACCTGGAAACAGCACGTACCAACTGCCCGCAGAAATACAGGAAACATTACGCAACAAAATCATGGCAGAACAGCTCCACCAGAAGGCATATTTTGACAAGAGAAGGTATACTCATCCAAGTTTTGACATTGGAGAAGTGGTGATGATGCGACGTTCACCAGTGCATACTGGCGAACTAACAAAGGGGCAGTCAAAGTACAGAGGTCCTCTTGTGGTGTTGAAAGTGTTCCCAGATGGCAACACTTATCGAGTTAGTCAATTGACAGGAGATGTTAAACAGAAGCACTATGCCACCACTGCGCACGTCTCTCAACTCAAGTCATGGGGTAACAAGGACAAGATTGATGATGGTGAACCTGTGAGTGATGAGTCAGAAGTTGATAGGGCAATTGGAGCGGAGCTGAAGACAACCAAACCTGATAGCAGTCCTGTGACATCTTCGGACAGTTCTGATGTTGATGAAACTGGAAGAGACCATGACAACCCACGGACTCGACCTATTCGAGAAAGGCGTCTGCCCAAGTACCTAAAGGATTTTGTCGTCAGAGTGTTGTGATTAGTATGACATTGTGTGCCAATGTCTATACATTGTATATATCATCATCTAGTAATAAGATAGTTTAAGGATTAATTGACAGTGTATTTGTAAATTACATGTGTGAACAGACTTCATCGAGGACGATGAGTGCTACAGGATGGCCGAGTGTTAGAGACTCACTGAAACTTATTGCGTGAGGTTGGCGAGACTGGTGATTACAGGCGAGAGACAGGACAGTCAGTGCGTGAGATGGCGGTTTGTAGACGTGAATAAGGCGTGTGCGAGTTAAGGTCGTGAAAAGGGGTTGTGTTCGTACATGTGCGTAGCACAAGTTATGTTGGATCACCAAGTGTAAAATAACTAGACCATTTATGGGTATAACAATAGGTTCATGTTTCAAGCGAAACTTTAATAATTGTAGGGTAAGGGACTTCATACAAATATGCCTAGACCTTTATGAAGTGCTAGAAAAAGGAATTAAATATGCGAGTGAAAGTTGTTTTTCCACATAATTATGCAATATTTAGATAAATAAAGCATTGTAAATGCCCACTTTTCAATTGATATGACTGGCTGCCAAATTATAGGTTAGGCCTACTTATATTCCTTTGGCCAAACTATTCAATCATCAAAGAGTCTTGCATTAATATGTGGCCCAAGCTCAAGAAAAAGGGGCCCAAATACAAACAAAGGAAAATCAACGTTAAAAAGATAAGTTAAAATATGTAAATAGGAGTGGGCTGTGAGAGTAATTATTATTGATGATGCTGGACACGTAATACGTCCCCAGCAATCCAATCCAATATGCAAAAAAGGAAACACGGTCCTCCTTCCAACAAAATATAAATACAAGTAGATAGATTAAGTAAAAAAAGGGAGATGCCAGGGTAATATGATTGCTTAAAACTAGGGATAACCAGACTTAATTATATACTAAAAGACGGCAGGTCGAAAATAATGTTTTATTATATGTATGCAATATTTAACAATATGATATATTCGGGCGTAACATTTACTTATTTTTTTATATTATTTTAAATTATTACATTTTAATATTATAAATGCCCTTTCTCTAGTAATTCCTTGACACATTGCAAAATTAGAAAAATAATTTAAATGTAGAAAAGTTTTAATTTAAATATTATGCTTATGAAAGTCATACTAAGCGTCTAACATAAATAATTTCGACATCATGTTCATACAGAGATCTCCCAATCATTGTGAAATCCAAACCACAAGTTAAATAGAATAGTTTACTTAAATATTTACACAAAAACAATATTTCGCGCATTAACATTCGAATGTTCTGACACAATATCCGTACTGAATCCTTCACAATAAATCAAAATAAACCTTTCATAATTCCTAAATCATAAGTTTAATACTCTAAGTTTGAATTTAATGTTTACACAACGAATACTTCACGCATGGCATTATCATTTTAAATTAAAATGTTCTGGCTTAATGTCCTTACTTACATCTTCCAAAAATATCTTTAATAATTTACAAGTCATAAATTGAATTTAATTTTGTTAAATACTCTAAGTTTAAATTTGATGTTAATTTTGATTCCCTGTTTTGTAATCTTAAGTAAAAATTGGTAATACTTACTCTGACATATTTTATTTTAGAAAAAATGTGTTACAACCCCCCTTTTTTACTTGATGGGGGTGGGTACGGTAACAGCACATTTATTTTATTAATGATCAAGGTTTCAATAAGTAGTATACAAAGATTCGTTGTAATACCCTAAGCAGTTTTTATAATATTTCACACAACCGTCGTTTTTAGCTCTGTCTTTAGGGGTGTATACCGCCCTTAATATTGAAGATGGACCCTAGGTTGCTTATGAGAATTATTCTAATTTCACCCAAGGAGTATCCTGCCAAAGTTTGATGCAATGTTTTAGAAACACGTTGTATATCCGAAAGAGAATTTTGATTAAAAAAATAAAAAAATATTATGCCGAAAATGAATTTCTCCTTACATTTTTTCCTTTAAACAAGTCCTTGAAGCCTAAGCTTCGTCCATCTGCTTCCAGACCTGACCCAAGAGTGAAGCCATAGTTTTCTGGGCGGTCATTTATACTGTGCAAAACTCTATGAACAAAGGAGACAGGATCCACGAAAGGGGGATGGGGGGACGTGCGTGACCATGGAAACGTCAATATCTTTCTAGAAGCCGATCTTGTCTATTCTGGAAAGAGAACTCTCCTCTTCTGGGGTTGGTTATGTTGGCACCGTGCTAGCGAACTCTAGCGGGTGTGTCCGGACTCTTGGTTTACACTGGCATTTGTTGACTGGGTGATAGTAGTGGCCGGACGTGTTGATGAACGTAGCCTGGGTGGTGATATTGGGTAAGTAATATTTTGTTGACTTGTTGACTGAACATTAGCTTGTAGCCAATAAATGCTACAAATCTCCCCCCCTTGATCAGGTGAAGGTGGGGGGTTGGCATTCCAGTCTCTCTACTGCGCCTCGGGTTGAAGGAGGTCCACAGAGGTACTTCCATCGCTTATTAGGCGTCGTGACGATAGCAGGCCATAGTAGTCCCACCAACAAGTATCGGGTCCCAGCCATTTGTGAGTAGCGTCTCTAGCCGTCTGCCGGCCCGTAGTGGACTGGTACACCCTTCGCCAATGCGCTGACTTATACTTAACCTCCCAAGCTAGCTGCTATTGAGGTTGCCTGTGCCTCCTCCTACGTCCCAGAGTCGTTTCCCAGCTGCTTTCCACTCGGCCACGCACAGAAGAGAGGAAAAGGTTTACGGAAGACGCAAGGAAGAGGGAGTTCACGAAGCTGCACATAAGAGACAAATGTTAGAGTTCAACAAACTAGACGCATTAGAATAACACTTGAGTCGTAACGCAGGGCCTTCTTAATCTTCTCGAAGATCACCTGCTTCCGTCGGCTATGTGATTAAACCTTCTCACACGAGGAGTTATGAAAACACAACCACTACATAAATAGTCACAACATACGGTCCCATCTCGTAAACAGGGTCCATTTGTTTTACACGAGATAGTGGCTACCTTCTACCATGCCGTCAGATAGATTTCTCCATTTTTTATTTTTTTTATAAACAACAATATTTAATGTCCATTTTGCCTTGGGCCCGGGCTTGCATCATAATTATACTTAAACCTAAAAGCTAACTTATAACTAAATATCACTAGCACCTAGCCTCATTCACACGACTTGCCGTCCGTTATCCCTAGTGACTCTTGGGCCAGCGCTCTTTATGTGGCTGACGTGAGCGCGTCTTGTCTCGGAAGCGTCGGCAACTTTCTGGAGGAGGACCGTGACAGGGGTGAGAAACTCATTCAGCTCCCATGGACCACACCACCTGGGACACAGCTTCGCCAATCTTTTGTCGACCGCGAAGCTCAAGGGAAAGTTTTTACACAGAACAAGGTCGCCAACATTAAATGAAACGGGAATCCTACCTTTATTATACACATTAGCCACCCTTCTCTGTGCCTTCCTAAGGTGATCTAAGACACTCCTACATCTATCCTCCAGGTATACCTCATCACTATCCTCTAACAACGGATGGGTGTCCCAGATATTGAATAGGGGGTGATTCAGCTCCCGTCCCAGAAACACGGAAGCAGGTGAACATCCGGTTGATTCATGGTAGGCGGAATTGAAGGCCATATTCAGGAAATCTAACTCCTGATCCCACTTCTGTTGAGTCTGATTATGAAAAATCGTCAGGGCTATTCCTAGATTTCTGTTAAAACGTTCTACGTGGTTAGGCCCCGGGTGGTAGGGACTGGTGGTGATATGTCTAATGCCCCACCTGAAACACATGTCATGAAATGAGACTGATCTAAAACAGGGTCCGTTGTCACTTACAATGGCCCGGGGGCCCCCAAAGAATGCCCACACACGCCGACATAGGGCGTTAACAGTAGTCCTAGCTTTCATGTTACGCAGAGGAATCAAAATAACGAATTTAGAGAAGGCGTCAACCAAAACGAGGATACAAGTGTTGCCCAGGGATGACCGGGTGATAGGCCCCACATAATCAACGAACACCTTCTCCCAGGGGCGTTGGGCTACATCGGCCGAATGCAGCCCAACCCTGGAATTATGGGCCGGTTTAGCCATCTGACAATCTTCGCAGTGATTCACCCAATCCTTAACGTCCTAATATTGTCCAGGCCAAAAGAACTCTTGTGAAATTTTCCTAACTGTCTTTAATACACCCAGGTGACCTCCAAATATTGAATTATGAAAATACTTCATTAACATGGGGCGTACAGACACCGGAACAACAACCTTCCTACCTTTACCTTTAGCCCGGGTGACAACAAGCAGATCCTTCCACATAGAATATTGCCCCACCTGTTCCCCTTTTTGGATCCTATCCATGATCTCACGGCACCATGGGTCACTTCCCTGATGATCCCTGATAGAAACAAAGGACTCGGGGATTGACTTGATCACATATGACGCTGGGGTTACTTCCTCTGAACCAATAGGATCATGGTCTTCCACCATGCGCGAGAGAGCATCCGCAGTAATGTTGAGTTTCCTTGAGATGTGATGGGTCAAAAATCTAAACCTGGACAACCTCCAAACCCATCTTCCTACTTTACCTAATTGTTTTGGATGGTTCCACATCCAAGCGAGTGCTAAGTTGTCAGTATACAATTCAAATTTTCTCTGTTCTAAATAATCAGCGAATCGTTCAATACCATAGACACAGGACAGGCATTCTTTCTCATAGACACTGTACCTCCTTTCGGCCTCGGAGATTGTCCGGCTAGCGAACGATACCGGCCTGACACCCTCCGAAGTCCTTTGGGAAAGCACGGCACCCAGAGCAACTGCCGAAGCATCCACGTGAAGAAGAAAAGGCAAAGAAAAGTCAGGCATTCGCAATACCTCGGGCGAGACGAGTTTCTTTTTTAGAAGATCAAAGGCACGAGCCTGCTCTACACCCCAACTAAAAACAACACCCTTCTTTTTTAAGGAATTCAGAGGCGCGGCTATTTCAGAAAAAGAAGGAATGAACCTAGCATAATATGCGCACATACCTATAAAACGCATGAAACCCTTAAGATTCCTAGGTGGGGGTATTCAATGATGGGGCGGACGCGCTCAGGGTCAATGAGAAGATTTCCAGAACTGATAACATAACCCAAATATTTAATAGATGACTTCACCCACGTGACTTTATCAGGGTTGACGGATAAGCCTACTCTACTCAAGCGACTTAACACCTCCTTTAAATGGCTCACATGATCACTCATAGAGTCGCTATACACACAGATATCATTAAATAGTTAAATACATATTTAAACTTGATATCAGAAAGGACGTGATCCAGGACACGACTCAACGCCTGCCCACCTATACTACAGCCCAAGGGGACACGATTAAATTCATACTGCCTCCAAGGTGTAACAAAGGCCGTATATTTCTTTGATGACTCAACTAGGGCGCATTGCAAAAAGCTTGCATTAAGGTCAATTAAACTGAATACCTTCGCTCTACCTAGGTGCTGAAAAGCTGAGTCAATACTTGGCATTGGGTAAGGGTCAAACTGAATCTTTTTGTTCACCTTTCTATAGTCTACGACCAATCTATAACCTTCCCCCTTCTTAGGTATAATAAATATGGGGCTGGCATAGGGAGAATTAGACGGACGTATGACTCCTTTGGATTCTAAATCATCAATCAATTCTCTAAATATCTTCATTTTAGGGGGGGCACACGTGTAGGGACCCGACCTCACAGGAATGTTGTCCTCAACCACAATCTCATAAGGTAATACGTCACATTTTCCAAGTCTGTGGGTAATAACATCAGAAAACCTTGAAATAATCCCCTTAATTATATCTTCGTCACTATTTATGACGTGCATGGTAGAAAACTTAAGAGAGCGACATAAAGCAATTTTATTCCTTGGGGAGAATCCAAAGGTTAATTCTCCACGACTAGAGTTAATTATAGCTCCAGTTTCCCACAAAAAATCGTTACCCAAAATTATATCGTAGGGGAGGGCTGGGACACAAAACAAACTTCTTTTCCAAGAAAATCCTGCAATTTTAATGGGCAAATTTATCTTTTTTCTAGCTCGTAACAAATCCCCATTTCCCACTACGAATGGCTTCGTAACTATCCTCTCAATAGGAATTTTCCTCGATCCTGTAATATTATCTAAAAAATTAGAGTTGATAAAAGATCCACTTGAACCAGTATCCAGCAGGGCCGATCCGGTATTTGACCCAATCGTAACCTCTACAATAGGAGGAAGGGGGCAGGTTTGTATATAATCTTTACGCGAGATGGGCCCCTTTTCAACACCCCACGTTAAGCGTTTCCCCCCAAACAATCACGTTGGTAGTGCCCAAAACGACCACAACGAAAGCACTTAATACGAGATACATCTGCCCTTCAACCTGATATAATAACGCCAAGCGGCCTCCGGGACTGGCTAGCTGAAAGCTCATCATTAGATGGAGCAGTAGCTGAAGCTCATCATTAGATGGAGCAGTAGCTGAAGCTGGAACAGCCCTAGTATGAGGGAAGTTATTATGAACTCGCGCCGGGTAGTCTTTGAGATATTCTTTTTCTGCTAACAATGAACCCTCAATAATAAATGTCAACGAATATAATTCTGTCAGGGTGGTAGGTTTGTTTGAAAATACAAAGTGTCTCCTAGTTAATGGCGAAACATTCTCTAAAATAATCTCTACTACTTCTTCCTCGGCGAGATTTAGATTTAATATCTCTGCGGCTTCCGAAATAGCCAGGACAAACAATCGAAACGGTTCCTGGGGCCGCTGAAAACGCCGTACTATTTCCTTACAAAGTCTCTCCTTCTCTCTCTTTGAGCATAAAGATTCAAGGATGCGGCCCTTTACTACATTCCAAGGTGCCCTAATTGTAAACATTCAGAAACAAGGTGTGCTAAAAAACCCGAAGTTCTCCCTAAACATAACGTAAGGAACTCGACATCATCCACTAGTCTAAGTTTTGCAACTCTATTTGCCTCTAACAAGAAATTAAACAAGGCCGAACAAGACTGACCGTCACAAACTTGAAGTAGCCCCAAACGCTCACATGCAACTTTACTCTGAGTTTTCGAGGTGGCCGTAACCGGCTGATAGTTAACAGAAGCCCTGGGGGGAGTAACTTGCTCACGAACCCTATTTAATTCTAAAAGATCTGATTTGCCTGGCTCGATATCTTCCAGAGGGGGCTGGCTAATGTTTTGTCTAATATTAATATTATCAGTGTCGCAGGATTTACTGATACTTTCTGACAGCAGGGACCGCAATACACCAACAGTAGCCTTGGGGGGGAATGAGATGCCTCTCTCCTTGAGCTCCCGGCGAAGATCCACTAAATTAAGTCTGTATACATCTGATCTGCTGTTGATCACGCTCCCAGGTGCGGTGTCCATGTTGGGTGATAAGTTCATGAAACAAAAGGTCAAAGCATTAATATTATATTGAACTCACACTTGCACGCACTCTATTAGCAGAGTAGCGCAGCTTTGTGGCCCAAGCTCAAGAAAAAGGGGCCCAAATACAAAGGAAAATCAAAGTTAAAAAGATAAGTTAAAATATGTAAATAGGAGTGGGCTGTGAGAGTAATTATTATTGATGATGCTGGACACGTAATACGTCCCCAGCAATCCAATCCAATATGCAAAAAAGGAAACACGGTCGTCCTTGCAACAAAATATAAATACAAGTAGATAGATTAAGTAAAAAAAGGGAGATGACAGGGTAATATGATTGCTTAAGACTAGAGATAACCAGACTTAATTATATACTAAAAGACGGCAGGTCGAAAATAATTTTTATTATATGTATGTAATATTTAACAATATGATATATTCGGGCGTAACATTTACTTATTTTTTTATATTATTTTATATTATTACAATTTAATATTATAAATACCCTTTCTCTAGTAATTCCTTGACACATTGCAAAATTAGAAAAATAATTTAAATGTAGAAAAGTTTTAATTTAAATTTTATGTTTATGAAAGTCATACTAAGCGTCTAACATAAATAATTTTGACATCATGTTCATACAGACATCTCCAAATCATTGTGAAACCCAAACCACAAGTTAAATAGAATAGTTTACTTAAATATTTACACAAAAACAATATTTCGCGCATTAACATTCGAATGTTCTGACACAATGTCCGTACTGAATCCTTCACAATAAATCAAAATAAACCTTTCATAATTCCTAAATCATAAGTTTAATACTCTAAGTTTAAATTTAATGTTTACACAACACATACTTCACGCATGGCATTATCATTTATATTAAAATGTTCTGGCTTAATGTCCTTACTTACATCTTCCAAAAATATCTTTAATAATTTACAAGTCATAAATTGAATTTAATTTTGTTAAATACTCTAAGTTTAAATTTAATGTTTTCACAACACATAGTTCACGCATGGCATTATGATTAATATTAAAAGGTTCTGGCTTAATGTTCTGACTTACATCTTCCAAAAATATCTTTAATAATTTACAAGTCATAAATTGAATTTCATTTTGTTAAATACTCTAAGTTTAAATCTGATGTTCACACACCACATACTTAAAAAAAATGTAAATATATATCCGAAAGAGAATTTTGACTAAAAAAATAAAAAAATATTATGCCGAAAATGAATTTCTCCTTACATTTTTTTTCCTTTAAACAAGTCCTTGAAGCCTAAGCTTCGTCCATCTGCTTTCAGACCTGACCCAAGAGTGAAGCCATAGTTTTCTGGGCGGTCATTTATACGGTGCAAAACTCTATGAACAAAGGAGACAGGATCCATGAAAGGGGGAGGGGGGGGACGTGAGTGACCATGGAAACGTCGATATCTTTCTAGAAGCCGATCTTGTCTATTCTGGAAAGAGAACTCTCCTCTTCTGGGGTTGGTTATGTTGGCACTGTGTTAGCTAACTCTAGCGGGTGTGTCCGGACTCTTGATTTACACTGGCATTTGTTGACTGGGTGTAGTAGTGGCCGGACGTGTTGATGAACGTAGCCTGGGTGGTGATATTGGGTAAGTAATATTTTGTTGACTTGTTGACAGAACATTAGCTTGTAGCCAATAAATGCTACACATATTGGGTTTAATACTAACAATCACCATAAGTCTATATATTTTTCATTTAGGTGTTCATTTTTTAACTCCAATAGCTAGGCTCTCATTTGTCATCTTTCAAAGCTATCTACAATAATCTCTAACAAATCAGTGGCAATCGGTTTCTTAAGTCTAAACCTTTTTTTAAAAATCTAGCTCAACAAATTCTTCAAAATAATTATTAGTTCATGTTCATAATGTAGTATTTTTACGCTGTTTAAAACACTCTAGCATATCATAAATATCTTAATCGGAATCAAATAGCATAATTAAACTTTATTTTAACGAAATCCAACAACACATATTGGAATGTTTTGAAGAGTCAGCTGACAAAGTGGTGGCTTTTGTTCACTACGGTAATTAACTTGAGGTTTACTCAATAACCTCTACACCTTCTTCGAGTTAGTGAAACCTGAAGTTTAAGCTAAGGTTATGTGATAACCTAACATTGAAATAGGAAATAAACATCTTAAGCTGAGGTTATAATTTAACCTCGACAAAACCTGACATTGAAACAGTGGCCCTAAAAAACGGCATTGCATTTGTTTGAATGACATACTTTGTGTAGAAGTCTTACGTTCAAATGATAATTTAGGTTATAGGCTTGTATGAAGTACGGTATCTATTAAACCCTGATATTAGTAATAATCTCACTATGAAAGGTTTTATTTCGTACCAGAATACTATCATATATTTAATATTTTGGTAGGATGAACGGCCATTTAGAACGAAAGTAGAAATTTCCTTCTGGAAGGTCTTTTATCCTACCTAAACACAACTATAGGGTAGGATTCTGGTACGAGATAAAGCATTATAAGCGAGATTCCTTCAAAAATCATCGTATATATTAGGCTACATCAACTTATTTAAAGAAACTAGCCAGTTTAGAGCTTTTTGTGTTCTCTAAAGCTTTTACTAACATATTTATTTAATCTAACTAATCACACATTGATGTATCTACTATAGTCAATCAAATTAATGAACGATGTCAAAATGCCCAAATGCCTTGAATAGGTGAAAGAGAGAAAGAGATACACGAAAGTTTCTTCTCTCTTTAACAATGGTATGCAGACGACAGCTTCAAATTTCGGCCACAGATGTCCATACAGTTTATATTATAGATATCAATGACTATGTCTGATTTTTTTTTGCTGTCGTCTGCACACCATTGTATACGAGTGAAGGAAACTTTCTGTTTTCTCTCTGTCTCTTACACACATACAAGAAAAAGTGGCATTTTGACATCGTTCGCAAATTTGTATGAATATAAATTAAACACATTTGATTAGTTAAATTAAATAAATCTGTTAATAAAAGGTTTGAAGAGCATATAGCATAGCTAAGTTCGACTTCTTTATTTATATAAGTTGATGTAGTCTAATATAGAAGTACTTCATACAAACTCATAACGTAAATGATAATTTAAAAGTAATACTTCTGTACAAAGTTCATCATTTGAACCAATTTAACTAATTAATTTGCCTCCTACCTTATTTCTTTATATGATTATATCTATTGAACTTTTAGTATTATATGGTTTCTGAAAGAAATATACAATCTAAGAGCCAACTTTAAATGGTTATATTATTAGATAGTAATACTTCCTAAAATCCTATAACCTGTCCTAAATGAGCATTTGAAAGCGAGAATTTTACACAAAGTTTGTCATTTGAAAAGATGTAATTAAACTTCTAAATAACTTATTTCATTATAATTATTGAACTTTCAATATATAAATAGGAATACATAGGAAACAAAAAAATAATAAAAAAATGAAGGGCGAATAAATGGTGCATAAAGAGATCATCAAGGATGCATTAAGAGTGCATGAAGGGTGCATAAAGAGTGCATGAAGGGTGCACTAAGAGTGCATGAAGGGTGCATTAAGAGTGCATGAAGGGCGCATGAAGGGATCATGAAGGGTGCTTCAAGTGTTCATGAAGAGTTAATGAAGGGTTCATCAAGGGTTCATCAAGGAAGCATCAAGGGTGCATCAAGGGTGCATCAAGGGTACATCAAGGGTGCATCAAGGGTGAATCTAGGGTGATTCAAGGGTGATTCAAGGGTGATTCAAGGGTGATTCAAAGGTGATTCAAAGGTGATTAAAGTGTGATTCAAGGGTGATTAAAGTGTGATTTAGGGGTGAATCTAGGGTGATTCAAGGATGCATCAAGGGTGCATCAAGGGTGCCTCAAGGGTGCCTCTAGGGTGCATCTAGGGTGCATCTAGTGTGCATCTAGGGTGCATCTAGGGCGCATCAAGGGTGAATCAAGGGCGCATAAAGGGTGCATGAAGGGGGTTCACGAAGGATGCGAGAAAGTTTTTAGTAGGATTCTAAAAGGGTTTGAGATGGGTGCAAGTGTGTATGAAGGGTACATGAAGGGTGTATCAAGGGTGAAGAGTGCAGATCAAGGGTGCATAAAGGGTGCATGAAGGGGGTTCACGAAGGATGCGAGAAAGTTTTTAGTAGGATTCTAAAAGGGTTTGAGATGGGTGCAAGTGTACGAGTTCAATACTCTCCTTTACCTAAGCAAATGTTTCCTTTTTATCAATTTGTTAATGTGCATGTGTGCAAGGAGAAATGTGAAATTGAGAAAGTGTGAAATTATGAGAGAGTCTAAGTGTCCAAGTGTCCAAGTGTACAATTGTGCAAGAGTACAAGTGTTCAAGTGACCAAGCGTCCAAGTTAGAAAGTACGCAAATGTCAATGTGTTCAATTGTCCAAGTGTCAAAGTGCACAAATGTCTAAATGTGCAAGTGCTCAAATACTTAAGTGTCCAAGTTAATATTAAGGGAGTATTAAAAGTGCGTGCATTTAGGAATAATTAAGGGTGTATATAGGGTGCATGAAGGGAGCATGAAGGGTTCATGAAGGGTGCATGAAGGGTGCATTAAACCTGCATAAAGTGTGCATTAAACCTACATGAATTGTTCTAGACGGGTTCACCTAGGATGCGAATAAGATTCGAAAAGGGTTCGAGATGGGTGCAAATGTACGAGTTCAATACTCTCCATTAGCTAAACAAATATTTCCTTTTATTGCTTGTTTAATGTGCATGTGTGCGAGGGTGAAAATATGAAAGTGATCAAATTTTGAATTATACAAGGTTTCCATATGTCTAAGTGTCAAGTTTGCAATTTTGCAAGCGTACAAGTGTGCAATTGTGCAAGAGTACAAGTGTGCAATTGTGCATGTGTAAAAGTGTGAATGTGTCCAAGTGTCAAGTGTGCGAAAATGTTTAAGTGAGCAAGTGCCTAAGTGATTAAGTGTCCAAGAGTAAATTAAGGGTGTATTAAAAGTGCATTAAGGGAGCATTAAAGGTACATTAAGGGCGCATGAAGGGTCCATGAAGAATGCATTAAGGGTGCATAAAGGGTGCATGAAGTGTTCATGAAAGGTTTATGGAGGGTGAATGGAGGGTGCATGAAGAGTGCATCAAGGGTGAGTTAAGGGTGCGTTAAGGGTGCATCAAGGGTGGATGAAGGGTGCGTTAAGGGTACATCTAGGGAGGATGAAGGGTGCATCAAGGGCGGATCAAGGGCTTGAGTAGAATTCTAAAAGGGTTTGAGATGGGTGCAAGTGTACGAGTCCAATACTCTCCTTTAGCTTAACAAATATTTCCTTTTTATTGTTTTGTTAATGTGCATGTGTGCAAGGGTGAAAATATGAAAGTGATCAAATTTGGAATTATGCAAGGTTTCCATATGTCTAAGTGTCAAGTTTGCAATTGTGCAAGAGTACAAGTGTGCAATTGTGCAAGAATACAAGTGGAGTACCCGACAGTTGGCCTAAAAGTCATTTGGCCTAAACTTTAGGCCAAATGACTTTAAGGCCAAATGACTTAAGGCCAACTGACTTTAGGCCAAATGGCTTTTAGGCCAAATGGCTTTTAGGCCAAATGGATTTTAGGCCAAATGACTTTTAGGCCGAATGACTTTTAGGTCAACTGGCTTTTAGGCCAAATGACTTTTGTTGAACTTAACTACATCAATTTTTTTATTCGAAATACATTTTAGGCCAAATGATTTTAGGCCAACTGACTTTTAGGCCAAATGACTTTTAGGCCAATTGACTTTTAGGCCAATTGACTTTGAATAAATGTTCTATGTCTAAGTTTTGTTTGGAAACATTCGCTACGATGTATTGTGATGTTAATAGAGGGCAGCATGTGTCCTATTTAGTTAAATAGTATATACTATCGTTTCTAAATATATGTAATCTTCTTTGATGTAACTATTTACCAAGGTTTAAAGCAGTGGTTATCAAAGTGTGGGGCGCAATCCCCAAGGGCAAGCGCGATTGTTACTAAAGGGGGGCGCAAAAAATTGTTATGACATTCAATTATTTGTTATGAACTCGATCTAACCAAGTTACAGAAAAAAAATATGTCGACTGTATTTTTAAGAGAGCAATCTACATATGTGAAACTGTATTTTCAGCTCTGGCGGCTATGAAGGGTAGATATCGTGCAAGACTAGATGTCACCAAAGAGCTGAGAATTTTTCTTTCTTATATTACTCCTTGTTTTGGTAAACTTTGCGTTTGAAAACAATCAAATCAATCACACAAAGTGTCACCATTACTTGAGCCACATTACACCACCAAACATGAGACAAGTGATTAATTAAAAACAAATATCATTATATGAATTATAAAAATGGGCTATACATGTTAATTTTAAAGAGCTATAATTATTTTTTGTTGAATCATATGTATAATTTATTTATATAAAATTGTTTTAATTCGAATGGTTTTTAATTTTTATTAGGCTAATTTCCTTACAAAATGTAAAAATATGCATAGGTGTAAATTAGGTGGGGGTGCAAAACTTTTTGTTTGTGGTACAAAACAATATAAAACTAGGACTAAACGTTGGCATGGAAAAAAATTCAAACTTTGAAAGTGGTACTCCAAGTTAGTGCACCTCGTGACGGGGTATGCATGAAAAAATGTAGCTTCAAACTTAATTACACTTGTTTGGATGACAAACTTTGTGTAGTAGTTTTGTATTCAAATTATCATTTAGGTTAGAGGTTTATACGAAGTATTAATATATTATAATATTATTAAGTTGGCTCTTAGCGTGTATTGCCTTTTGCTTTCAGAAGCCATATTATATTTAATGTTAGATAACTATAATGAGATAAGGTCGCTAAAAAACCAGGCTACTTTTGTTCGAATGACAAACTTTGTGTAGAAGTCTTACGTTCAAACGATCATTTAGCTTATAGGCTTGTAGGAAGTATTACTATTTTAGCCTAAATCAACTTATTTAAAGAAACAAGTCATGAGTGTTGAAATTATTTATGCCCTTCAAACCTTTTACTAACCCATTTATTTCGTTTAACTAATCATACATTGATATATTTCATAAATTCATTAAAATTAGCGAACTATTTTGAAATGCCACATTGTCTTGTATGTGTATAAGAGATAAAAAGATACCCGAATATTTCCTTCTCTCTTTCACAATGTTGTACAAATGATAGCTCAAAAATTTTAGCCGCAGATGTACATCCTGTTATATAGAGATCAATGGGCTCCAGCTCTGCTTATAAGATATAGGAGTGGCCATCTTTGATTTTGGTGGCGGCCATCTCGGATTTCCACATAACGTTGTAAGGTATTTTGGAGGCCATTTTTAATTTTCCAAAGTGATTAATTAGGGTAATTATTATATTAGGCCCTAATGTTAACATACTTTGGCTTTCAATAAAATAAAAAACCCACATTTTATAAATAGTATTTATATAGGCTACCTATTTATGTGATTGTTGCGGCTCTCAAGACTTTCGACTTTCAACGGTTAGATTACCTTTTCCTTGATACCTATTCAAGATATACATTTATGCTTCTACGGAATTTTTAAATCTTTGTTCTGGCGGGAAGATTCCTACGTGCCATTTTTGTGGCAAAACCAAATAACCTAGGTTATAGAGGATTAATAAAATTTAAGTTAACAAAAAAACTACTTCAAGATAAAAAAAAATCTGTGACACTGTAAAACTATTTCTAAACAAAGAATTTATGGTTTTGTTTCAACGTCATATCTTTATAACCCGATGAATAGAACGTAAATTCATTAACATAGGAAATCCCATCTTGACCTGTCGTTACGTCACATGTAGGCAACGTCCTGAATATAAAAAATAAATGAAAAACTTTCAAACGAGAGTCACAAACCAATATACCACCCATCCAGCCGATCCGAATATTTACACTAATGAGATAGGGATGACGGTAGGGATTAAGAAGAATTGTATCCATGTTTGCGTGAAGTTATCACTCCCTAGTGTCCGTCCAAGAAATCAATCTGGCTCATGGAGCGCAGCGAAAGCTCCGTAAAAAGTATATGGTTTATACCAGTTACCGTGACAATGACCATCGACCGACGGACGCGACCAACCGACGCGACCGACCGACGCGACCGACCGACGTGACCGACCGACTGGACCGACGTACGCGACCTGCAAGCGCGACCGGCGAACGTGACCAGCGAAAGCGACCGTTGAACTCGACCGGCGAACACGACCGGCGAACGCGACCGGTGAACGCGATCACGCCGACCCGTTGCTGCCGACGCTGACGTTGACGTTATCGTTATCGTTGCCGTTATCGTTGCCGTTGCCGTTGCCGTAACCGTAACGGTAACTGTAAATTAAATTAACTTTTCCTTGATTACTATTCAAGATATACATTTATGTTTCTACGGAATTTTTAAATCTACTTTCTGGCAGGAAGATTCCTATGTGCCATCTTCGTGGCTTAACCAAATAGCCTAGGTTATAGAGGATTAATAAAATATAAGTTAACAAAAAACTATAAAAAATTGGGATGACGGTAGAGATTAAGAAGAATTGTATCCATGTTTGCGTGAACATATCAATCACTAGTGTCCGTCCAAGAAATCAACCTGGCTTATGGAGCGCAGCGAAAGCTCCGTAAAGTGTATCTGGTTTACACCCGTTACCGTGACCGTGACCGTGACCATCGACCGACGCAACCGGCAACCGCGACCGGCGACCACGACTGGCGACCGCTACGGACGACCGCGACCGTAGACCTCGACCGTAGACCGCGACCGTAGACCGTAACCGTAGACCGCGACCGTAGACTGCGACCTCGAGTTTGACGTTGACATTGACATTGACATTGACGTTGACGTGCACTCTTAATGCACCCTTCATTCACTCTTAATGCGCCCTTCATGCACTCTTAATGCACCTTTCATGTACTCTTAATGCACCCTTCATTCACTCTTAATCCACTCTTGATGCTCTCTTAATGAACCATTTATTCGTCCTTCATTATATCTTAATGCATCCTTAATGCTCCCTTAATGCACTTTTAATACACCCTTAATTTTTACTTGCACAGTTAAGCATTTTGGCACTTAAAACTTTGTGCACTTTGACATTTGGGCAGTTGGACACATTCATACTTTTACACCTTTACACATGGACAATTGCACACTTGGACACTTGCGCACTTACTCACTTGGATGCTTGGTCACTTGTTTACATGTACTCTTTTACAATTGCACACTTGGTCACTTTGACACTTAGACACTGCATAATTGCACACTTGATCACCTTCACATTTTCACCCTTCACACATGTACTTAACAAATCAATAAAAAGGAAATATTTGCTTAGCTAAAGGAGAGTATTGAACTCGTACAATTGCACCCATCTCAAACCCTTTTAGAACCCTACTAAAAACTTTCTCGCATCCTTCGTGAACCCCCTTCATGTACCCTTTATGCACCCTTTATGCACCCTTGATTCACTCTTCATGCACCCTTCATGCACACTTGCACCCATCTCAAAACCTTTTAGAATCCTATTAAAACATTTCTCGCATCATTCGTGAAACCACTTGATGCACCCTTGATGAACATTCGATGCACCCTCGATGCACCTTCAATGCACCCTTCGATGCACCCTCAGATGCACACTTAGTGCACCCTCAGATGCACACTTCGATGCACCCTTCGATGTACCCTTTATGCAACCTTGATGCACCCTTATTGCTCCCTTGATTAACTTTTGGTTCACCCTTGATGCACCCTTGATTCAACCTTGATTCACATTTGATTCACCCTTGATTCAACCGTGATTCACCATTGATTCATCATTGATTCATTCTTAATTCACCCTTGGATTAACCCTTGGATGCACCCTGGGATGCACCCTTCGATGGACCCTTGGATCCACCCTTCGAAGCACCCTTCAATGCAACTTTCAATGCACCCCTCGATTCAACCTTGGATGCAACCTTGATGCACCCTTGATTCATTCTTGATTCATCCTTGGATGCACTATTCGATGCACCCTTCGATGCACCCTTGGATGGACCCTTAATGCACCCTTCAATGCACCATTCGATGAACCCTTGGATGCACCCTTGGATGCAACCTTGGATGCAACCTTGGATTCAAACTTCAATGAACCCTTGATGCACCCTTGGATGCATCCTTCGATGCACCATTGGATGCGTCCTTCGATGGACCCTTCAATGCACCCTTCAATGCACCCTTCGATGGATTCTTGGATGCACATTCGCTGCACTCTATGATGAACCTTCGATGCACCCTTGGATGCGCGTTCGATTAACCCTTCGATGCACACTTCGATGCAGACTTCGATGCACCCTTTGATGCATCCTTGATGCACCCTTAATGCACCCTAATGTAACCTTGATTCACCCTTGATTCACCCGTGATTCATCATTGATTCACTCTTGATTCATTCTTAATTCATCCTTGGATAAACCCTTCGATATATCCTTGGATGCACCCTTCGATGGACCCTTGGATTTATACTTCGAAGCACTCTTCGATGCAACCTTCGATGCACCTCACGCTTGACCCTTGGATGCACAATTAATGCACCCTTGATTAATTCATGATTCACCCTTGGATGCAACCTTCGATGCACCATTCGATGCACTCTTGGATGCACGCTTCGATGCAATCTTGGATGCACCCTTCGATACACCCTTGTATGCACCCCTGGATACATTCTAGATGCACCCTTGATGCACCCTTGATGAACCCTTGATGAACCCTTGATGCACCCTGATTCAACCTAGATGCACCGTCGATTCACCTTAGATGCACCCTTATTGCACCCTTGATTCAACCTTGATTCAACCTTGATTCAACCTTGGATGCACCTTCGATGCACTCTTCGATGCACCCTTCATGTACCTTTCGATGCACCCTAGGATGCAACCTTCATGCACCATTGTATGCACCCATCTATGCACCTTTCGATGCACCTTTGGATGCACTCTTCGATGAACCCTTCTATGCACTCTTCGATTCACCCTTCATTAACCCTTCGATGCACCCTTGGATGCACCCTTCATGAACCCGTCGATGCAACTTTCGATGCACCCTTCGATGCACCCTTCGATGAACCCTCAGATGCACCCTCCGTCACACCCTTCAATACACCCTTCATTCACCCTCAGATATACCGTTGGATTCAACCTTCGATACACACTTCGATGCACACTTGGATGCACCCTTGGATGTATTCTTGAATGTTACCTTGATGCACCCTAGATGCACCCTTGATGCACCCTTGATTTACCCTAGATGCACCATGGATGCACCTTAGATGCAGCCAAGATGCACCTTTGGATGTACTCTTTTAACATTATTCGATGCACCCGTCAATGCACCCTTCAATGGATCCTTGGATGCACCTTCGATTCACCCTTTGATGCACAATTGGATGCACCCTTGGATGTAACCTTCGTTGCACCCTTCGTAGCACCCTTCGATGCACACTTGATGGCACCCTTGGATGCACTCTTGGATGCACTATTGATGCATCCTAGATGCACCCTTGATGCACCCTTGATAAAACCTAGATGCACACTAGATTCACCTTATATGCACCCTTGATGCACCCTAGATGCTCCGTTGATTCACCCTTGATTTATGCTTGATTCACCCTTCTATTATTCTTCCGATGCACCCTTCAATGCACCCTCCGATGCACCGTTGGATGCACCCTTCGATGGACCCTACGATGCTTCCTTGGATACACCATACGATGCACCCTTCGACGCACCAATCGATGTACACTTTGAAGCACCCTTTGATGCACCCATCGATGTAATCTTTGATGCAGCCTTCGATGCACCCTTGGCTCAACCCTTCGAAGAACACTACTATGTAACCTTAGATGCACTTTTGATTTACCCCTCAATGAACACTTGGATTCACATTTGATGCCCCATTGATGCACGCTAGATTCAACCCTTGATTCACCCTTGATTCATTTATGATTCACCCTTCGATGCACTCTTGAATGCAACCTTCAATGCACTCTTCGATGCACCCTTCGATGCACCCTTCGATGCACCCTTCGATGCACCCTTGGATGGACACTTACCAGCCCTTCGATGCAGCCTTCAATGCACCACTTATGCACCCTCCGATGCACCCTTGGATGCAACCTTGGAGGCCCCCTTTGATGCATCCCTCGATGCACCCTTCGATGCAATATTCGATGCACCCCTCATTAACCCTCCGATGCACCCTTCGATGCATCCTACGATGCACACTTCAATACACCCTTGGATGCACCCTTGGTCGAACCCTTGATGCACCCTTGATGAACACTTGATTCACCCTAAAAGCACCCTTGATACACCCTAGATGCACTTTATATCGACCCTTGATGAATCCTTTAAGCACCCATGATGCATCTTTGATGCACCTTGATACACCCTTGATGCACCTTGATGCACCATTCAGGCACCCTTCATGAACCCTTTATGCACCCTTTAGATGCACCATTCATGCACCTTAATGCACCCTTGATAAACCCTTGATTCACCCTTCATGAACGCTTGAAGCACCCCTCATGATCCCTTCATGCACCCCTCATGCACTCAAAATGCACCCTTCATGCACTCTTAATGCACCCTTCATTAAATCTTAATGCACCCTTCATGCACTCTTAATGCACCCATCATTCACTCTTAATGCACCACTCATGAACTCTTAACGCACACTTCATGAACTCTTAATGCACCTTTCATGTACTCTTAATACATCCTTCATGCACTCTTAATCCACTCTTGATGCTCTCTTAATGCACCATTTATTCGTCCTTCATTATGTCTTAATGCATCCTTAATGCTCCCTTAATGCACTTTTAATACACCATTATTTTTTACTTGCACAGTTAAGCATTTGGGCACTTAGACATTTGTGCACTTTGACATTTGGGCAGTTGGACACATTCATACTTTAACACTTTTACACATGTACAATTGCACACTTGCACACTTGGACACTTGCGCACTTACTCACTTGGATGCTTGGTCACTTGACTACATGTACTCTTTTACAATGCACACTTGGTTTATTATACACTTAGACACTTGCATAATTCCACACTTGCTCACCTTCACATTTTCACCCTTCACACATGAACTTAACAAATCAATAAAAATGAAATATTTGCTTAGCTAAAGAAGAGTATTGAACTCGTAAAATTGAACCCATCTCAAACCCTTTTAGAATCCTACTAAAAACTTTCTCGCATCCTTCGTGAAACCTCTTGATGAATCCTTGGATTCACCCTTCAATAAACCCTTGGATGCACCCTACGATGCACCCTTCAATGCACCCTTGTATACACCCTTCGATGCACCCTTCGATGTACCCTTCGATGCACCCTTGGATGCACCGTTGGATGCACCGCACCTTGGATGCACCCATCGATGTACCCTTAGTTGCAACCTTCGATGCACCCTTGGATGCACCCTTGGATGCACCCTTGGATGCACCCTTGGATTCACCCACCTTGGATCCACCCTTCGATGCACCCTTCGATGCACCCTTCGATGCACCCTTGGATGCACCCTTGGATGTACCGTTCGATGCACATTTAGAGGCACTCTTTGATGCTCTATTCTATGCACCTTCGATGAACCCTAAATGCACCCTAGATGCAAACTTGATTCCCCCTTAATTCACCCTTGATGCGCCCTAGATGCACACTAGATTCCCCCTTGATACCCGCTTGATACACCCTTGATGCACCCTAGATGCACCCTAGATGGACCCCAGACGCACCCTAGATGCAAACTTGATGCACCCTAAATATACTCTTGATGCACCCTAGATACACTCTAGCTGTTCAATAGATGCACCATTGATGCAACCTAGATGCACCCTTGATACATCCTTGATGCACACGTGATGTATCCTAGATAAACCCTTGAGGCATCCTGGATTCACACTTGATGCATTCTAGATGCAAACATGATTTACCCTTGATGCAACCTTCATGAATCCTTCATGAATCCTTGAAGCACCCATGATACACCCTTGATTCACCCTTGAATCACCCTAGATGAACCCTTAATACAACCTAGATGCACCGTATATGCACCTTTGATACACCCTTGATGCACCCTTGATAAACCCTTGATGCACCCTTGATGCAACCTTGATGCACCATAGATGCAATTTGGATCCACCCTTGATGATACCTTGATGCACCCTTGATGCACCATTCATGCACCCATAATTAACCCTTGATACACCCTTCATGAACCCTTGAACCACCCCTCATGATCCCTTCACGCACCTTAGGTGCACTCTTTAAGGCACTTTTTATGCGCCCTAGATGCACCCTAAATGCACCCTTGATGTACCATAGATGCAACCTTTATTCACCCTTGATGCACCCTTGATGCACCCTAGATGCACACTAGAAGCACACTAGAAGCCACCTTGATACGCCCTTGATACACCCTTGATAAACTCTTGATGCACCTTTGATGCACCTTAGATGCACTCTAGATGCACCCTTGATGCACCCTAGATGCACTTTAGATCCACCCTTGATGAATCCTTGATGCACCCAAGATGCACCCTTAATGCACCTTGATACACCCTTGATGAACCCTTCATGAACCCTTCATGAATCCTTGAAGCACCCATGATACACACTTCATTCACCCTTGAATAACCCTAGATGCACCCTTCATGCACCCTAGATGCACCCTTAATGCCAACCCTAGATGCACCCTAGATGCACCTTTGATACACCCTTGATTCACCCTTGATAAACCCTTGAAGGACCCTTGATGCAACCTTGATGAATACTTGATGCACCCTTGATGCACCCTAGATGCACTTTGGATCCACCCTTTATGAATCCTTGATGCACCCTTGATGCTTCTTGATGCACCCTTGATGAAACCTTCATGCACCATTCAACACCCTTCATGCACCATTAATGCACCCTTGATGCACCATTCATGCAACCTTAATTCACCTTTGAAACACCTTTGATGACCCCTTCATGAACCTTTAAAACACCCCTCATGATCCCTTTGTACCGTGGCCATACTAAACCACCACCTCTTAGCTCGCTTGACTACTCACCCTATTGTACTGTATCGCCGCAGCAAAGATACGAGCCTGAAGACGGGCAACATCGAACAGCGCGGATCACTTACACAACAAAAAACTCTATCTGACTTCCTGACTCTTCAACCAGTTGTTTCATCGTCGAGAAGAATGGCTGTGTATAAAGCGCGTGCGTGATCTGAGGAACGTGATTGGCTCTCAATAGTGTCTACTCGTCACCCCCCAATTCCAGAGCAAGACTTCATGGCGTTATGCGCAGACGCCAATGAGGTAATCTAAATGCTTATTGGACAGAAATGACATCATTGTGTGACCACTCATACCAACCCCGTTTTCCCCCGCTGAAATTAAATGGATATAAGCGTGTGTTCGGCAAGCTAAGGGACTCTTTGATGCCATTAGCCTTTAGAGGGACTAAGACTAAATAATGTAATTGGACATTATGATGAAGGCTTATTTAGCTATGTTACCTTGATAAGCGATAGAGTCCAGGTTAATAAGAATTTAATTATGTAATTATTTTGCTAGTTATCCATCTTCTATATAATTTTGAGAATTTTTTTTTGCTAATTTAAATATTATAAAAATCTTTGTGTGTTTAGGTTAGTAATATATTTCTTTTTGACTGATCATTATTTGATAACTTTGAGGCTATGTACTATGGTTAGGTAGTTAGGTGCGTCTTAGTTTTTGTCTAAAGATTAGTTCATTGAACCATCAGGACTGTATATAACAAATGTCATGGTTTACGCTAACAGGCTAGCTTTTGAATGCAACATATATAATGTGGAGCACGTAACTAGTGAATATGTTTAGTAGATACAGGTATATCTATTCTTGTTACTAGAAGTTGCAGTCAGTTTACCTTTCAATATGATTTTAGATCAAATTCTGCAGGGTATTAATAAAGTAGGATATGTATGTTTAGATGAACTAATTCTATAACTTAGTTGTTTATCATATTATATTGTTTTGATTAGTTAATGATGAGTGTCTTTGGTTTCATTCCGAGAGCAAGAAAGAATATGCTCAGCTTAAGATCAGAATATTATATTATTTATATAAATATTTTAACCTGTTATCTTTTTTAAATAAACTGGCCCATGGCTTCGGATATTGTCATTTACAGATTTGTTTTTGGTAAGGATCCTGTCCCATATACTATAGACTTGCTTATAAAAAAGGGAAAATTATTTAATTTGAGCGTTGGTCAATAAAGATCCCTGTAATTTACCTTATAATATTGTCATAGCCATTGAATGGATGGTTCAGCTGCCCCTACTCTGCTTCACAGGGTTTTATAATTATATTTATATATATTTATATCTTTTTGATCATTTCACTCAAATTGTTGTTTGTTTGTTACAAGCCCCGTTCAACGCCTTGGATCAGAGACCGCTGGACACTTCTGAAATACTTGGCAGTAAATCTCAAGTATACAAGCTAAACCTAGAGGCGTTAATTGCGGAGCTCAAGGCCCGAGGGATAGCCGTTAACCCTGAATCCACCGTTCGAGAATTGAGGACCATGCTGTCTCGGGAGTTGGGTGAGAAAAATCCATTATATTCTGATATTACCGATAGTGACGTGTCCAATCAAGTGGTTGGTAGGAATAGAGAGGTTTCGATGGCAGACGTTCAGAGGCTAGCCCCTTTAGACCCACTGGGAAACACCTTGGCCTCTCAGAATCCACTGTCTAACAATATTATCGTGCCTTCGGGTGATTCTCATGGTTATAGGACTAGATCTAAAGTTGTCAGCGATTGGTTGAATCGCATTCCTGTGTGTGATGGACAGAATAGCTCTGCGTTGTTCGCTTTCCTGCTGGAAGTTAACAAAATCCATAAATTAAGTCTCGTTAAGGATTCAGAAATATTAGTGTTATGCCTCGGGAAAACATCTGGGTTTTTAACACACCTTATCTCGGAAGGGATTAGTCGGGGAATCCCGTGGGCCACAGCGATGGATAACATATTTGATTCTCTAGTTTCTAGAAGAGAAAGGGAACGTTTGTGTTCAGAGTTTGTATATCGCTTCCAATTTCCTCACGAATCCTTCAGAATATTTATTCTCTCTGTATCGGAAGCAGCGAGCATCCTTAATTTAAAACTCAGCGAACCCCAAATTGTAGAAATCATTCTAGAAAATGTATCGCCTCTCACTAGGAGACATTTTATGTTCTCACAACTACCACGTTCATTCTTGGAGTTATACTCTTTGGCATCCAAAATTGAGGGGTCACTTTTGGCTGAAAGGGAATACTTCAATGAACACCCTATAACTGTTTCAAAGCCCTCCATTTCGGCAGCCCCCTTTGACGTAAGTTCAAAAAATAATGTCGGTCAGTTTTTGTATACTCAGGCGCCCCCAGGGTTAATAAACCTCAGTATAGTAAACCTAGAGGACAGCAAGGAGGGAATAGTACTCGCGACCTATCTCGCGTGAGATGTTTTGGTTGTAATAAATTAGGGCATCTCCGTTATCAATGTCCGGCGGGAAACGAGTGAAGTGTAACCCGAGGAGTGGTAGGGCTACACGATGGTTTAATTAAAAAACACTCGAGGTTTCGGTCCCCATGGTCAAATTTTGTATTGGGTCAAATCACGGTGCCGCTTTGGTCGACACTGGCGCAAATGCATCCTTCATTGATGTTGAGTTTTTGGGCAATATCCATAATGGCAAGCTCAAAGGTGACCTTAAAATATATAATTGTACTCCCCGCGCCTTTGTTTTAGGGAATGGAAGTAGTATTGTTATTGACCAATTTGTTTACCCATCTCTTAAAATTGATCATTTTTTTTGGAAAAGAAAGTTATACGTTGTAAGTAAGCTAGTATGCGAGGTTGTATTAGGAATTGACTTTTTATGGGCTACTAGAGGGATCTTGGACGTGGGTCAATGACACTTAAGTTTTGGATTTAATCCTCTGATAAAGGTACCGTTGTGTCAATATTTTAGGCCTATGTGGTGTAGTTACATAGAAAGCGATGAGGATCGCATTAGTCGCCTAATTAATAAGTATTCAAATGTCATAACGCCCGTCTGGGGAAAATGTGACGTAGTCCCCTATAACATTGTGGTCACGGACGAGATCCCGATAAGATCGGGTCCCTATTCTTGTAACCCCCCTAAATTGAAGATATTTAGTGAACTTGTTGAGGACCTAGAGCAGAAGGGATTCATTAGACCATCTATATCTCCTTATGCTAGCCCGGCATTTATTATTCCTAGGAAAGGGCAAGGACATAGGTTGATCGTAGATTATAGAAAAGTAATTAAAAATCCAGTTCGACCCTTACCCCATGCCTAGCGTAGAGAGTGCGTTCCAACATCTAGGGGGAGCAAAGGTATATAGTCTTATCGATTTGAATGCGAGTTTTTTACAGTGCGCACTCACCGAGCGCTCAAAAAAGTATACGGCATTCGTAACCCCTTGGCAACTCTACGAGTTTAATCGCGTGCCGTCGGGCGCTAGTATAGGTGGCCAGGCCTTAAGCCGTGTTCTGGATCATATCTTCTCAGACTTGAAATATAAATTTGTATTTAATTATCTCGATGACATCTGCGTATACAGTAATTCTCTTGATGAATATCTTGGACATTTAGATATTGTGTTGAGCCGATTGCGTCAGGCGGGACTGACTGTGAACCCTGACAAAGTCACGTGGGCCAAGCAATCCATTAAGTATCTTGGTTATATTATTTCCAATGGAAATATGCTGGTCGACCCCGAAAGGGTGAAGCCCATTGTCGAATACCCGCAACCCAGGAACTTAAAGGGGGTGATCCGTTTCATAGGCATGTGTGCCTATTACGCGCGATTTATCCCGCATTTCTCAGAAATTGCCGCCCCTCTGAACTATTTGAAGAAGAAAGGTGTCACATTCGTCTGGGGAGAGGAACAATCCCATGCCTTCAAAACACTTAAGAGCAAATTAATCTGCCCCGAAGTTTTGCGCATGCCTGACTTTACTTGTCCCTTCCTGCTTCATGTAGACGCTTCGTCTGTCGCCTTAGGCGCGGTGTTGTCCCAAAGAACTACGGAAGGTGTTTGTCCTGGGGCTTTCGCTAGCAAAATCTTGTCTCAAAGCGAACAGAAATATAGTGCTTTCGAGAAAGAATGCCTTTCCTGTGTTTTCGGCGTCGAGATGTTTAGTGACTATCTTGAACAGCGTGAATTTGAACTATACACTGATAATATGGCGTTGTCATGGATGTGGCGGCATCCTAAACCATTAGGTAAGATCGGTAGATGGGTGTTACGCTTATCTAAATACATGTTCAGCACACATCACGTTCTTGGGAGGAATAACGTGACTGCCGATGCCCTGTCTCGAATGGTGGAAGACCTGGAGCCGATAGAGACTAATGACTTTGTGTGTCCACTTAGTGTGATCCAGTCTATCCCTGAGTCGTTTGTATCTATTCTCCAACATCAGAAAGATGACCCGTGGTGCTCGGAAATGATGGATAAGATTGGTAAGGGCGATGATGTGGGATCTTATTCTCTTTACAAAGGTCTTTTAGTAGTGTCCAATGGTAAAGGGAAAGGATGGAAGATTTTCGTCCCGGCAAAGCTGCGCCTAATGATGATGCGTTATTTTCAGCAATCTGTTATAGGTGGTCACCTAGGTATTCTCAAAACTTATCGCAAGATCTCTAAGGAGTTCTTTTGGCCAGGGATGTACAGGGATATCAGACTGCAAGTCAGGCAATGTGAGGATTGCCAAAAGGCGAAATCTGCGCAGAACACGAAGGTTGGGCTGCATTCGGCCGATGTCGCCCGGCTTCCGTGGGAAAAGGTGTTCGTGGACTATGTAGGCCCCCTGCTCCGATCCTCTTTAGGGAATACTTGCATACTTATTGTGTTAGATGCTTTTTCTAAGTTTGTGGTTATGCTACCTCTCAGGAACATGAAAGCTAAGACCACCGTTAACGCGCTGACTAGTCGCGTCTGGGCCGTGTTTGTTGCCCCCCGCGTTATCGTTAGCGATAACGGGCCATGCTTTAGGTCTGCCACGTTTAAAGACTTGTGCTTTGGATGGGGCATAAAACATATTACCACCAGCCCCCACTACCCATGCCCCAACCACGTGGAACGGTTCAATAGGAACCTTAAGGTGGCCTTGACTATTTTTCACTCCTTTGAGCAAGTCAAGTGGTATCACGATATTGAGTTTCTGAATGTGGCCTTTAATTCTGCCTTTCATGAATCGACCAATGCTTCCCCAGCTTCAATATTCTTGGGTAGGGAACTCAATCATCCTTTATTAGCTATATGGGATGTCGACCCCGTGCTGAGGTGAGATGAGAAGGTCTCACATAAGGAGAGGTGCCAGGAGGCTTTTCTATCTTTAAAAAAGGCTCATAGGAAAGTGGCTGAGAGATATAATCGCGGACGTGTCCCGGTTTCGGTTGTTATTGGGGACTCAATGCTCTGTAAAAGCTACCCACAGAGCTCCGCAATTGACAAGATCTCGGCAAAACTGAGTCCAAAGTGGAATGGTCCATGGCGAGTGGAGCGCTTCCTCACCCCTGTAACTGTACTAGTAAGTGATGTTGGCGACCCTTCAATCACCAGGTAGGCCCACGTATCTCAAATTAAAACCTGTGGCATCAAAGAGCCCTCATCCCTGATCCAGGGATGAGTATGTGTGTGAGTCCGTGCTGTAAAAGTGTAAGTGTTAGTATGTAAGTTATCTATTGTCTCCGGGAATGCCCGCTGAGTAAGCAGTGGAAATAATAACCAGATTTTGTAAACTTGAGATTATGATATGGTATCACCTAAATGAAGCTATGTTAACTCCGTAAAAAGAATAATACACTCGGAGGAGACATCATGATCTTGTATTGTCCCTGTATTATGGCAAAGTAAAATTATTAGAGAAATCTTTACCATAAGATTGTATAATGATTGCCCTTTTTTAAATGTGACATTGGATGCTAGGTAAGATTCTTGTTTACGAGACGAATGCCCTTGTGTTATGTTAGGCTCCACACGGCTAGTGGGGAAATATATATTTTGGTTGTGTTCGTTGAGTACTCGCTTTGTTACCGTGACCGTGACCAACGACTGGCGGACGCGACCGGCGGACGCGACCGACGGACGCGACTGGCGGACACGACCGCGACCACAGACCTGGCTACTTTAGCAACTTTTAACTTGGCAACTTTAACTTTGGCAACTTTTTAACTTTTATCAACTCTGAACTCTGGATACTCTGATTGACTGGACTCTGGACGACTCTGGACTCTGAGACTCTGGACTCTGGACTCTGACTCTGGACTCTGGACTCTGGACTCTGGACTCTGGACTCTGGACTCTGGACTCTGGACTCTGGACTCTGGACTCTGGACTCTGGACTCTGGACTCTGGACTCTGGACTCTGGACTCTGGACTCTGGACTCTGGACTCTGGACTCTGGACTCTGGACTCTGGACTCTGGACTCTGGACTCTGGACTCTGGACTCTGGACTCTGGACTCTGGACTCTGGACTCTGGACTCTGGACTCTGGACTCTGGACTCTGGACTCTGGACTCTGGACTCTGGACTCTGGACTCTGGACTCTGGACTCTGGACTCTGGACTCTGGACTCTGGACTCTGGACTCTGGACTCTGACTTGGACTCTGGACTCTGGACTCTGGACTCTGGACTCTGGACTCTGCTTGGGACTCTGGACTCTGGACTCTGGACTCTGACTCTGGACTCTGAACTCTGAACTCTGAACTCTGAACTCTGAACTCTGAACTCTGAACCGACTCTGAACTCTGAACTCTGAACTCTGAACTCTGAACTCTGAACTCTGAACTCTGAACTCTGAACTCTGAACTCTGAACTCTGAACTCTGAACTCTGAACTCTGAACTCTGAACTCTGAACTCTGAACTCTGAACTCTGAACTCTGAACTCTGAACTCTGAACTCTGAACTCTGAACTCTGAACTCTGAACTACTCTGAACTCTGAACTCTGAACTCTGAACTCTGAACTCTGAACTCTGAACTCTGAACTCTGAACTCCTGAACTCTGAACTCTGAACTCTGAACTCTGAACTCTGAACTCTGAACTCTGAACTCTGAACTCTGAACTCTGAACTCTGAACTCTGAACTCTGAACTCTGAACTCTGAACTCTGAACTCTGAACTCTGAACTCTGAACTCTGAACTCTTAACTCTAACTCTTAACTCTTAACTCTTAACTCTTAACTCTTAACTCTTAACTCTTAACTCTTAACTCTTAACTCTTAACTCTATTAACTCTTAACTCTTAACTCTTAACTCTTAACTCTTAACTCTTAACTCTTAACACTCTTAACTCTTAACTCTTAACTCTTAACTCTGAACTCTGAACTCTGAACTCTGAACTCTGAACTCTGAACTCTGAACTCTGAACTTGAACTTTGAACTTTGAACTTTGAACTTTTAACTTTTAACTTTTAACTTTTAACTTTTAACTTTTAACTTTTAACTTTTAACATTTAACATTTAACTTTAACTTTATAACTTTTAACTTTTAACTTTTAACTTTTAACTTTTAACTTTTAACTTTTAACTTTTAACTTTTAACTTTTAACTTTTAACTTTTAACTTTTAACTTTTAACTTTTAACTTTTAACTTTTAACTTTGAACTTTGAACTTTGAACTTTGAACTTTGAACTTTGAACTTTGAACTTTGAACTTTGAACTTTGAACTTTGAACTTTGAACTTTGAACTTTGAACTTTGAACTTTGAACTTTGAACTTTTAACTTTTAACTTTTAACTTTTAACTTTTAACTTTTAACTTTTAACTTTTAACTTTTAACTTTTAACTTTTAACTTTTAACTTTTAACTTTTAACTTTTAACTTTTAACTTTTAACTTTTAACTTTTAACTTTTAACTTTTAACTTTTAACTTTTAACTTTTAACTTTTAACTTTTAACTTTTAACTTTTAACTTTTAACTTTTAACTTTTAACTTTTAACTTTTAACTTTTAACTTTTAACTTTTAACTTTTAACTTTTAACTTTTAACTTTTAACTTTTAACTTTTAACTTGTAACTTGTAACTTGTAACTTGTAACTTGTAACTTGTAACTTGTAACTTGTAACTTGTAACTTGTAACTTGTAACTTGTAACTTGTAACTTGTAACTTGTAACTTTTAACTTTTAACTTGTAACATACCAGTTACCGTGACCGTGACCATAGACAGACGGACGCGACCGGCGGACGCGACCGTAGACAGCGACCGGCGGACGCGACCGTAGACCGCGACCATAGACAACGACCGAAGACCGCGACCGTAGACTGCGACCGTAGACCGTTACCGTAGACCGCGACCGTAGACCGCGACCGTAGACCGCGACCGTAGACCACGACCGTAGACCGCGACCGTAGACCAGGACAGTAGACCGCGACCGTAGGCTGCGACAGTAGACGGCGACCGCAGACCGCGACTGAAGAACCGCAACCGTAGACGGCGACCGTAGAACGCGACCGAAGAACCGAGACTATAGACCGCGACCATAGACCGCGACCGTAGACAGCGACCATAGTCCGCGACCGTAGACAGCGACCACAGTCCGCGACCGTAGACCGCGACAGTACACACCGACCGTAGACCGTGAGCGTAGACCGTGAACGTAGACCACGACCGTAGACCACGTCCGTAGACCGCATCCGTAGACCGCGAACATAGACCACGACCGTAGACCGCGACCGTAGACCGCGACCGTAGAAAGCGACCGTAGACCGAAGTCCGCGACCGTAGACCGCGACAGTAGAAACATACCGTAGACCATGACCGTAGACCACGACCGTAGACCGCGACCGTAGACCGCAACCGTAGACCGCGAACGTAGACCACGACCGTAGACCGCGACCGTAGACCTCAACCGTAGATCGTGACCGTGACCACGACTGCGACCACGACCGTAGACGTAGACGTAGAACATGAACATGAACTTGAACTTGAACTTGGACTTGACGTTAACTATGACGTTTTCATTATCGTTTTCGTTTTCGTTGCCGTTGCCGTAACCGTAACGGTTACTGTAAATTAAATTAACTTTTCCTTGATTACTATTCAAGATATACATTTATGCTTCTACGGAGTTTTTAAATCTACGTTCTGGCAGGAAGATTCCTACGTGCCATTTTCGTTGCTAAATAAAATAGCCTAGGTTATAGAGAATTAATAAAAAATAAATTAAAAAAAAAAACAAAAAAAAATGGGATGACGGTAGAGATTAAAAAG